>PVIC010023412.1:0-16518 GCA_004025085.1 Thryonomys swinderianus | reverse complement strand
TCCTGTCTCTGCCTCCCAAGTGCTGGGATGACAGGCGCGAGCCACCTCGCCCAGCTACAAATGATTTTCTTTATAGCAGAGTAGTGCTCCATTGTGCATAAGTATCACATTTTCATCATATCTTCATCTACTGATGGACATATAGGCTGCTTCCTAGATTTAGCTATTACATATTTTGCTGCAGTAAGCATGCATATGCAGGTATCACTCTAAGATAAGATATTGTATTTTTAATTCTTTTTTTTTTTTTTGAGACAGGGTCTCGCTTTGTAGTTCGGGCTGGCCCTGAGCTCACTAGTAGCACAGGCAAGCCTGGAACTCAGCAATCCTCCTGTCTCTGCCTCCCAAATGCTGGGATTCCAGGCATGAGCCACCATGCCCAGCATTGTGGTGTGTGGTGTTGATTGCTGATGGCTGTGAGTCACCATGCCCGACATTGTTATATGTGGTTACTGGGGATTGAACCAGGGACCTTGCATTTGCTAGGCAGATGCCAGAACCACTGGCCTAATCCCCAGCCCTCTATCTTTAATTCTCTGGGGAGAATACCTAGCAGGGGAAGAGGTAGGTCAAGTGGAATTTCTAGTTTTAGCTTTTTTGAGGCATCGCTGTACATATATCCATAGAAGTTGTACTTGTTTACATTCCCACCAACAGTGTAGAAAGGTTCCTTTTCCCCTACAGAGCTTGTGATTGAAACCTCTGAAACCATGAGTCAAATCAAATCCTAACTCCTTATAAGTTTTTAAAAAATAAGTGTTAAGGCTGGGGATTTAGCTCAAATGGTACCGTGCCAATTTTGGATGCACAAGGGCCCAAGTTCAATCCCTGGTACAGAAATACATAAATTTTTTTTGCTTTTTTTTTTTTGAGACAGGGTTTTGCTTTGCAGTTCAGGCTGACCCTGAGCTCACTATGTAGCCCAGGCAAGCCTTGAACTCAGCAATCCTCCTCTCTCTGCCCTCCGAGTGCTGGGATTACAAGCATGAGCCACCACGCCAGGCACTGTGGAATGTGGTGCTGACTGCTGGTTGATTGCTGGTGGGCGTGAGTCACCACGCCCAGCATTGTTGTATGTGGTCACCGGGATGGAACTCAGGACCTTGTGCTTGCTAGGCAGGAGCCGGAACCTCTGAGCTAAAGATCTCCGGCCCAATAAATATGGTTTTTTTTTAAAGTTATCACAGCAATGGAAAGCTAACGTGTACATGTTTTCCACTAAAGTATTCTCACCACTGTTTGCCTCCAAGTAAGTCACCATATAACTTGGTGATTTAAAACAAATACAATGCTTTTTTTTTTTCCTCCACAAATTTCAATGGCTTCAATTTGGGAAGGACTCGGGAGAAGATTCAACTCCACTGCACACAGCATCAGTGGGACCAACTGAAGGCACAGAGGGTGCTTCTGAACTGGCCCCCCATTTATCATACCTGGGGTGTTGGGCCCTTGCTACACAGTGAGAACTGCAGACTCCTTCTACACATCTGCATTAAGAGACCACAAAACTCTGGCTTGCCTTCTAGCAGCTTACAGGTGAATCTATAGAATAACCCCAGGCCCCAACAGCCATTAAAAAGTTTTCCTGAAACAGCAACACAGTACTGTTGCAGTATGTAAATCTAACTCCAGAATTCCCTTTCTTAGAACATTTAGTACAAAGTACTTACAATTTTGAATTCTACCTCTATCCCCTTGAGATATGTATCTTACAATGCAGGAGTGTCCTAGGGAACTGGAAGCCTTTGCCTTGAAATGTAATTAGGAAGAATTGGGCCTCAGTCCTCTACTTTTTTTTTTTTTTTTTTTTTTTTTTTTTGCTTTTTGGAGACAGGGTCTCACTTTGTAGTTCAGGCTGGCCCTGAGCTCACTATGGTGCCCAGGCAAGCCACCGCGAACTCAGCAATCCTCCTGTCTCTGCCTCCCGAGTGCTGGACTTACAGGCGTGAGCCACCACGTCCGGCATTGTGGTATGCGGTGTTGATTGTCGGTGGGCGTGTCTCCACGCCCAGCATTATATGTGGTTACTGGGGATCGAACTCAGGACCTTGCGCTTGCGAGGCAGGCGCCGGAACCACTGAGCTAACCCTCCGGCCCCTCAGTCCTCTACTTTTAACAGGATATAACACTGATAGTCATTTTAAAATTTTTTGCCTTTCATTGAGTTTATTGGTATATAATAGATACACGTTATGATCACATTCATCATTGAGAATTTGTACCTGTACATGCTATATCTTGATATATCCCGATTCTTATTTTTCCCATTCTCCTGACCTCCCTATTACCCTACACCCCCTATATATATATGTTTTTTTTTCTTTTCTACCATCAAATTTTTTCTTTCACTTTTTTGTTTTCCCCTGCCCCTGCTCATTTCCTCTTTCCTTTTGAACATTTTCTTCCTATTTAACAATAACTATCATACATTCTGGACCTCATTTACACCTTCAGTTTCTCATACTAGAAAACTATACAGTATTTACACATCTGTGTCCTATTTATTTCATTTATGAGTATGGCTTCAAGGTGCATCCATTTATTTAAGTCTAAATGTCTGTAATTTATCATTCTTTATGACTAACACGCCATTTTATTAAAAAAAAAAAAAACCTCTTCTTTATCCAGTCTCCTGCTGATGGGCATTTGGGTTGTTTCCAAGATTTAGCTATTACAAACTGTGCTGCTATAAACATGGGTACACATATGTCACTGCGGTATGATTATTTTAATTCTTTTGGGTATATACCCAGCAGGGAAATAGCATAGTCAAATAAGATGTCTAATCCTAGGGTTTTTGGTTTTTTTATTGAGACAGGGTCTCGCTTTGTAGTTCAGGCTGGCCCTGAGCTCACTACATAGCCCAGGCAAGCATCAACCTCAGTAATCCTCCTGTCTTTCCCTCCCGAGTGTTGGGATTACAGGCATGAGCCACCACGCCCGGCACTGTGGTATGTTGTATTGATTGCTGGTGAGCGTGAGTCTCCACGCACAGCATTGTATGTGGTTACCGGGGATTGAACTCAGGACCTTGCACTTGCGAGGCAGGCGCTGGAACCACTGAGCTAACCCTCTGGCCCTAATCCTAGTTTTTTGAGGAATCTACATACTGACTTTCACAGTTGTTGCACCTTCTACATTCCCACCAAGAGGGAAGAAGGGTTCCTTTCTCCCCACATCCCTGCCAGTATTTGTTGCTAGTTGATTTCATGATAGCAGCCATTCTTTGTGGAATGAGATGGAATGTCGGTATTGTTTCACCTGCATCTCTTGAAGGACCAGTGATATTGAACATTTTTTCTTATGTTTCTTTGCTGCTTCTACTTCTTCATCTGAAAAATGTCTGCTCACTTCAAATGCCCATTTTTGAATTGGGTCTTTAAATTTTATAGAGCTTTATGAGTTCTAGATAATAGTCTTTTTCTGAGAAACAGCTGGTAAATTTTTCCCCCAAATATAGGTTGTTTTTTTAAATTTAATTTTTATTTATTTTAATATTTATTGGTACAATGTATATACACATCATGATCACACTCAATATTGAGAATTTGTACCAGTATATGACAAGCTTGAATTCTCATTTTTTTCCCCTAACCACCCCACAACCTCCCCAAATACATAAGCTTTGTTTCCCTTTTTTATTACCACCACATTTTTTCTTTACTCCTCATTACTCACTCCTCCACCACCAGTCTCCAGCATTGTATGTGGTTACCAGGGATCGAACTCAGGCCTTTGCGCTTGCGAGGCAGGCGCTGGAACCACTGAGCTAACCCTCCGGCCCCACGTAGGTTGTTTTTTTGTTCCATTTGGTGGTTTTTGTTGCTGTGCAGAAGCTTTTTAATAAGATGAGATCTCAGTTGTTGATTCTTTCTGCTAGTTCCTGTGCTACTGAGGTTTTGTTCACAGTCTTTCCCTATGCCAGTGTCTCCAAAAATTCTACCTAACTTTCCAGCAGGTTAGTGTTTCTGTTTTAATATTTAGGTCTCTAATCCACTTTGGTTTCAGTTTAGTGCATGATGGAAGATATGAGTCGTTTTAATCTTTGGCAGGTTGAAACCAGTTTTTATAACACCATTCATTAAAAAGGCTCTTTCCTCCACTGAGAGTATTTGGCCCCTTTGTCAAAGATGAGATGGCTTCATACCTATATTCATAATTGCCAGCTAGCAGAAGACAACTGGCCGAATGACCTTAGCATGGACTAGCCTTTGTAATCTCTCACTTGAACTCTGCTCTCTCTTCACCTCTCCTTCAGTCTCCTTTTAAAATACCCAGTCATCTCCACACAAGAAGGAATGAAACTCACTTTATTCCTTATTGAAGGAATAACTACTGAATAAAAGTAGTTGTATGCCTTAATAGTGACAATAGACAATTGTCTTTGACAATAGGCTTCTTCATGTGACTTGGGTCTCTGACCTACACTCATAGGTGGCTGGATTTCAAGGGTTGGTGGGAGAGGGTCAGAAGCGTGCACCACCAGGGGAAAGATCTGATGAATTTTATGCCTATGCAAATCTAACTTCAGAAACATTGCTAAATTCTATGAATTGTACTGAAGATTTTATTGTCTCCTGAGATAACATTGCTCATTTCTACCTCTTCTCTACCTGCCCTCTCTCCCTTCTGCTGTTACAGCTTTCATAAACTCCGCTTCTGTCCCTGAACTTGTTTCTCTCTATTTCCACACCCCACGGAAGGAGGCAAAAATAACCATATGTCAATGCTGTGTGCAGTTCCTCCGGTATGAAAATGTTTTACAAGTATTTATACATTAAAGATGATTGGCCGTTTAAGAAAAGATTGGAAATAAAGTGATTCAAGTATAGCAGAAATATGAAACGATAAAGTAAAATAATAAAAATTTTAAAAGCAGCAAATTTAAACCAATAGGGTGGTTGAGAATAATACAAATATATGGCAGTGGATGTAAATTTGCCCCATGGGGAAAATAAAAGAACTACTGCAGGGGCCGGAGGGTTAGCTCAGTGGTTCCGGCTCCTGCCTTGCAAGCGCAAGGACCTCAGTTCGATCCCCGGTTACCACATATAATGCTGGGCGTGGTGGCTCACGCCTGTAATCCCAGCACTCGGGAGGCAGAGACAGGAGGATTGCTGAGTTCGCGGCAGCTTGCCTGGGCACCGTAGTGAGCTCAGGGCCACCCTGAACTACAAAGCGAGACCCTGTCTCCAAAAAAGCAAAAAAAAAAAAAAAAAAAGAACTACTGCATTTTAAAAAATTCAATAATTGGAAGCCCCACATAACTGTAAAACATTGGAAAGAACTAGAAATTAGGAGCGGCGCCGATATTTAAATTTAGGCACGTTAAACCCTTGTTATTATCTTTTTTCTGGATAAGAACATACAAGAAATGGAAAAGGAATATCTCTCGGAACATCTTGACTACTAAACCTTCCTATGTCATGTTTCTGGGACCTTTCTCTTCGGAGCAATCTCGCACGGTGAGATCTTAAAATGGGGAGGAGGAGTGCTTGACGTTTTTCCCAAAGGAGAGGGCGCGAGTTGAGTTTCATTCTTCCACGGTTTTTGGGCCCCGTAGGCTCCCGGCCTAGACTACATTTCCCGGCAGGCCGGGCTCAGAGCTACGGGAGCCTGCGGAGGTCAAGCACCCAAGGCGGCGGCGCAGTCGCGGTGCAAGCGGCTGGCGGGCGGGCGCTTCGCGGTTTGAATGGCTGCGGGCCCGGTCTCTCTGCTCACTTGAGGACCAGCTGCCCGGGGAGTGCTATGCCGTCTGGAGGCGACCAGTCGCCGCCTCCCCCGCCTCCTCCTCAGGCGGCCGGAGCCTCGGACGAGGAGGAAGATGACGACGGAGAAGCCGAGGACGCCGCGCAGCCGGCCGGGTCTTCGACCCCTCAGATCCAGCAGCAGTTTGACGAGCTGTGCAGCCGCCTTAACATGGACGAGGCGGCGCGGGCCGAGGCCTGGGAGAGCTACCGGAGCATGAGCGAGAGCTACACGCTGGAGGTACGCTGGGGGTGGGGGTAGGGATTGGGGTTTTGGGGGGCCTAGTCGGCGAGCCCCGTGGCTCCCCGGACGCCGGGCCCGGCTCCCAGCCCGGGAGGTGCGGTCCCTCCGCTCGGCGCGCTGGAAACCCGGCTTTGACAGACTCGCGGCACCTGTGAGAGCGGGCTCAACAAGCTGCACTCCTTCGGCCGAGGTCGCGTTGGGCTCCCAGGTGCAAAACTGGATCTGGGAGACCCGTTGGATCCCCACGCAGCCTTCTAGTAGAAGGAGCGGGTGGAGTTGTCTATCCGCCACGGAGGGAGAGTGGTCCGCGGCCGCGCCGCGCGGGACCGACTTGAGTGCTGGGGTCTGCAGCTGTCTGTTTGTGTTGCGTGCAACTTTGTTTCCTCCAGTTTGACTTTGCTCACGCGTCGCTTCGGTTTGAGTAAACGCGTTAATGTTCGGCTGTGTTTATGTACGAGTAAACACTTTAACGTTCCCCGGGCCAGTGGACCTTCCGCTCGCCCTGAAACAGACACACGCCTCCTCTGCTTAACTTCAGAATCCGCGCTGCAGCTGTGGGATCGCGACTCAGGCTACCTTTTTGGTTGTCGCTGCGACACAGGAGCGTTAGGTCCCCGTCTTCGGATGGGGTGTGCAGCTGAGAAAAATAACCTTTCTGCCAGTGACTGTCAACTCCGCAGGCACCTCCCCTTCATGGGCCAATGGGAAGTGACACGGAAGTCCGGCTTGTTTATTAGCTGTGTGACCGCCTGCCTGTGGTGTGGCTTTTAAATCTTAGGCCGTTTGATTTTCTCTATAGTTTTATTTATAGTTTGTGAAGAGTAGAATGGATAGGCAGGCACAGGATGCGAAGGCTTAACTAAGATATTTAACAATAAGATGGTTCTTTTGCCCCAGTGTCTTTGTTGTCTAGGTTTTTAAAAAAAAATCCTTGTATCAAAATAATTTTAATTCAGTTACTGGTTCCATTATTATTATATATACCAAAAAGATTTGTAATATATGGCTTTAGAACCTAACCGATCTTGGTGACTCTGGACATGTTATTTAACTACTGCAAAGCTCACTTTTGCGATATGTAAAGCGGAGTTACTGGTACTTACCTCACGGAGCTGACCTGAAGGTGGACTAAGATAATGTGTGGTTGTTGGCACGTGAAACACTGAGTGAGGCAGCGTTTCACTATTAACTAATGTGCCGCGGGATCTGCCTGAAGAGGTCAAGTTCCTCTTTATCTCTGTGGTTTCCTATTGTCTGGTAAAAAGGACTCCGGTTTGAAGCATGTAAGTACTTCCAAACACTCTCATAGGCTCTTCTTTTACTATCAGGAGATACATATAAAATAGAGAAAGCTTTATCACCATACATTGGAGGTATTTCAATGAGGTGAAGTCTGGAGTTAAATAAGCAAGTGACACATACTAGATAGTAAATTTTTTCCCCTTTATTGAGTTCATCGGTACATTTTAGGAATATATTATGGCCAACTTCATCATTGAGAATTTGTACCTGTACATGTTGGACCTGGTTAGTAGTTAGACGGGAAAATTTATTCCTGTACATGATGTATTCCCATTCCCTCCTTTCAACTGCTTCCCTATACACGTAAGTTTTGTTTCTTTTTTTTTTTTTAACCATCAAATTTTTTCTTTCCTTTCTTTGCCCTCCTCCCCACCAGGTTCCCCTTCCCCCTTGAAAATTTTTTTTTTTTTTCTGAGACAGAGTCTCGCTTTGTAGTTCAGGCTGGCCCTGAGCTCACTATGTAGCCCAGGCACGCCTCGAACTCAGCAATACTCCAGCCTCTGCCTCCCGAGTGCTGGGATTACAGGCGTGAGCCACCACTCCGGACACTGTGGTATGTGGTATTGATTGCTGGTGGGTGTGAGTCACCACGCCCAGCATTGTATGTGGTTACCGAGATCGAACTCAGGACCTTGTGCTTGCGAGGCAGGTGCTGGAACCACTGAGCTAAATCTCCGGCCCTCCCTTGAATATTTCTTTCCTATTACACAATATCTATCATACATTTTGGACTGAATATTGCATAAAGAAGATGTGGGTTTTTAAAAAAATATAAAATGGAGTATTACTCAGCCATAAAGAATGATAAATTAGATACATTTATACTTCCGTGGATGCACCTGAGGCCATATTCAAGTGAAATAAATAGGAGACAGATGTGTAAATACCATATTGTTTCTCTAGTATGGGAAACAAAGTGTAAGTTTGTAAGATGGTTAGTAAATTACTTTTGAAGTTACATTTGATTACTTCATTTTTTTACAAGTGGGCTTTAATATCAGCCTCTTAGCCCAGTTTACTCAATAAATGCATGAATATTTGTTCACTTAATAGTTATTTATTTTGCCAAACTGGGAACTGAATCCAGGGAATACTGAAACTACATCTCCAACATTTTATTTTTTATTTTGAGATAGGGTTTCACTAAGTTGTCCAGGCTGGCCTTAAGTTGTTGTCCTGCCTCAGGCTGCTGAGTAGCTAGAATTTCAGGCATATCCCTACTTTATTTCTCTCTCTCTCTCTCTCTCTCTCTCTCGCTCTCTCTCTCTCTCTCTCTCTCTCTCTCTCCCTCTCCCCCTCTCCCTCTTTCTCCCTCTCCTTCTCCCTCTCTCTCTCTCTCTCTCTCTTTTTTAATGGGAGTGGGGAGGGACAAGACCTTGCTATGTAGTCAGACTGGCTTTCAACTCACAGTGATCCTCCTGCCTCGACCTCCTATGTGCTGGGATTACTGGTGTGCTCTGCCATGCCTAGCTCAAATATCAAATATTTCTTTTCTTGCTACAGTATATTCTTGGTGCTCGTGATAAAGCAATGAACAAAACCTGCTGCCTGCCTTAATGGAGTGTGTAGTCTGGTGCACCATAAAGGGGATTATAGTCTCATATGGGTGTGGACAATGGAAAATAAAAGCCCATATCATGTTTAATATAGAGTACTGGTTATAGAATTTTATCTTTTTTTTAAGACAGGGTCTCACTTTGTAGTTCAGGCTGGCCCTCAGCTCACTGTGTAGTCCAGGCAAGCCTCAAACTCAGCAATCCTTCTGTCTCTGCCTCCCAAGTGCTGGGATTACAGGCGTGAGCCACCACGCCCGGCACTGTGGTATGTGGTATTGATTGCTGTGGTATTGATTGTATGTGGTTACCGGGGGATCGAACTCAGGGCCTTGTGCTTATGAGGCAGGGGCCGGAACCACTGAGCTAAATCTCTAGCCCAGAATTTTATCTTTTAATTTTCTTTTGCTTTATTGTTTAAGCTCATTTAGTTTTCATGGCTCTCAGCTAAGAAAAGGGGGCTTCTGGGACTAACCTGTCCACAGTATCTCATATATGACACAGACAGAATTTGAAAATAGGTCTGCTTGCTTTTGCTCTTATGCTCGTATGACCATGAATCATTAATTTTGAGGATGTATGTTTGTATTATTAAGGGTTATTTCAACAAATATTTCTTGATACAGTAGAAAAACTGAGTAGTTATAAAGCTAAATTTACTTGAGATATTACAAATCAAGAGTTTAATGAAGGCCTGGGGATAGAGCTGTATAGAGCATTTGGCCAGCATAGATGAGGCCTATGTAACAAATTATTCTGGAATCAGTTACATAAAACAACTTGCTTTTGCCCACAGGTTCTGTGGGGTGAACATTAAGGTGGGGCTTATTGAGAAATTGATATTTCTTGTTCACTAGGAGGACTCGAGCAGCTAGGGACTGGCATTGCTGGGCTCCTTGGCCATCTCCCCAGCACCACACACACCACTTCCCAAGTTTGTTTACACCTCTATTTTTTCTTTTTAACTAGGAAAATCTGTACTAAGCTGGGTGTGATGGTGTGTGCCTGTAACCCTAGCTTTTCAGAGGCTCATTGAGGAATGAAAATCACAAGTTCAAGGGTAGTTTGGGCAATTTAGCAAGATTCTGTCCCCAAATACAATTAATTTAAAAAATTAATTGGACTGAGAATATAGCTCAGTGCCTGCTGTGTTTAATCCTTGATATTGGTGTTGGTGAGAGGAGTGGGAGAGAAAGAAAAAAACCTATACTAAATATCATTGGGTTTTAAGGTAGTCTGTTTATAAAGATAAATACAGAGAAGGTCAGGTTTCTTTTTTTTTTTTTTTTTTTTTTTGAGACAGGGCTTGCTTTGTAGTTCAGGCTGGCCCTGAGCTCACTATGTAGCCCAGGCAAGCCTGGAACTCAGCAATCCTCCTGTCTCTGCCTCCCGAGTGCTGGGATTACAGGCGTGAGCCACCACACCCGGCTCAGGTTTCTTTTATTTTTACTTAGACTGGCATTGCATACAATGAAACTAAAGCACATCCTCCAGTTCAGCCCTTTTAGGGAAAGAAAAGTTGTTTACTTGAAAAGTACTATGCAGATGATGTTTTAGAAGTAATGTCTTTTTAAAATGTATTTTATTGGTACATTTTATATATACATTATCACATTCAACATTGAGAATTTGTAACTGTATATGACACATCTTGATTCTCATTTTTCCCCATAAACTTTGTTTCCCTTTTTTCCCATCATTTTTTTCTTTCCCTTTACTTTCCCCTACTCCCTTTTCCTTTTCCCTTTGAACATTTGGAACTAATGTTTTAAAAATTATTTCCTTTGAGTAGGGTGTAGTCGCACACACCAATAATTCCAGTACTGAGAAGATTCAGAATTTGAGACCAGCCTGAGCTATATAGATAATTTAAGGCTGGTTTTGGGCTCCAAAACAAGACCCTGTCCCAAACAAACAAACCAGAACCCTTTAAATGGTATGGTATCTGGTAATGGATCCACAATAGTTCATGTGGTTATAAGGTTCATGTATTTATTTATATGATTGATTAGGTATAAAGTTAATGAGTGTATGTACATTCAAGTTTAATTTTGTGTTTGTTTCAGTCCTCAAGGTAGAACCAAATATATGTGTAGTAATAATATTGTTTCAGTTAAAATCATTATGTCATAAATTATTGTATGAGTCAGTTACATAAAACAATTTACCTTTGCCCACAGTTTCTGTGGGGGGGAAACATTAAGACAGAGTTTATTGAGAAATTGATGTTTCTTGTTCACTAGGAAGACTCGAACAGCTAGGGACTGGCATTGCTGGGCTCCCTGGACATTTCTGTGTGACTCAGCTTTTCCAATGCTTTCTCCCCAGCATGACACCAGACTTCTTATATGTCAGACTAGAACTTCTAAGGCCCATGTTCTGACCGAGAACCATGTGGAATCTGCAATACAGCCTTATATATTCCCATGTGGAGTATTCCCTTTTATGATCTTTGAAATCATCTAATATGGCATTTCCACCTATGTTATTGAGACAGTTAATCAAGGTAAAGGGACATAGACCTCTGCCCAGGTTAAAGGTGAAGGAACACAGCCCTCCCTTCCTCTCATGAAAGAATGTTTGTGCCACATTGTAAGAAAAGCACATGAGCTGGGAATGGTGTCCCATGTTTGTAATGCCACCAGTCTGGAGACTGAGGTGGATTGATTACAAATTTGAGGCCAATTTGGGGGTGCCTAGTGAGTTTAGGACCAGCCTGGACTACATAGTGAGGCATTGGCTGAGAAAAAACAGACAAACAAAAGAACAGAGACAAACACAAGGCATGTGAGATAGGGCCACAACTGAAAAATACGGTTTTCTTTACAACACTTAATCTTTTTTTTTTTTCTTTGAGATAGGGTCTCACTTTGTAGTTCAGGCTGGCCCTCAGCTATGTAGCCCAGGCAAGCTGGAACTCAGCAATCCTCCTGCCTCTGCCTCCCAAATGCTGGGATTACAGGCAGGAACCACCACACCTGGCACTGTGGTATGTGGTATTGATGGCTGGTGGGCGTGAGTCACCACGCCCAGCATTGTATGTGGTTATCAGGATCGAACTCAGGGCCTTGGGCTTGCGAGGCAGGCTCTGGAACCACTGAGCTAAATCTCCGGCCCACAACACTTAAACTTAACATAAGCTTTTTATGAAATATATTAGCTCATTAAGCAAAAATCTATTTGATTTTACAGGGAAATGACCTTCACTGGTTAGCATGTGCCTTGTATGTGGCTTGCAGAAAATCTGTTCCAACTGTAAGCAAAGGGACTGTTGAAGGAAACTATGTGTCTCTAACTAGAATCCTACGATGTTCACAGCAAAGGTAACTATCTTACAGCCTGCAAAATAGAGTTGGTTGTTATAAAAGCTCATAAGTCATAGTGATAACAAGAAATGTCTCTGTTTTGTTATTTTCCAAGTATTTCTACCTATGCAGTGTTGTATTTAGAAACAAAGTCATCATGGTTTTCCATTATGTTTTACTGGTGAAAATATTTGCATTTTATATGTAGGCATTTGTGTGGAAAAATTTACTTTTTTTAAAAGAATTTACTTTTAAAGGTTATACTCAGTATAATATTGAGAGAAATTTAAATAAGAATATTGAGAAACTTTAGGAAACAGTCTAGATTGCAAGGTTAATAAAGTACAAATGATATGGTTGTATGCTTACAACTATATGCACAAGACTAAAGTCTTAATATATATGAAATGTATAATAAAGGCCGGAGATTTAGCTCAGTGGTACCACCACCTGCCTAGCAAGCGCAAGGTCCCTGGTTTGTTCCTGGTAACCACATACAGTGATATGATACTGGATGTGGCTCATTCCTGTAATCCCAGCACTCGCCTTCTCTCCACCCACTCTCAGGGTGATTTTTTTTTGTATTAAATATCTATGGAGTCTTTTATACCAGACTCTATGCTGAGGCTTGTCTGGGCTACATAGTGAGCTCACTATGTAGGGATTTGGGAAGTTCTCTTCCACCCAGGCACTGCAGTCTCAGCTGAGTTATTAAAAAACCTCAAAAGACCAATGTTACACCAATGCTGTTTGGTGTAATCCATTTATGCGTAGTGTACCACTTCTGGAATGCCCATAACAATGAGACATAATAAAATTTTTCCTCTTCAAATTCTTGTTCCTTGAATTTTTCTAGGAAACATACAGAAATTTGGTGCAAGAATTCAAAAATTGCAATCTTTGCCATAAATGGGTTAATTCATGTAAAACACTTTACCTGCCAGTATTGTTGCTACTTTGCAAATGAGAACATTGGTCTTTTGAGGCTTTTTAATAACTCAGCTGAGACTGCAGTGCCTGGGTGGAAGAGAACTTCCCAAATCCCTACATAGTGAGCTCACTATGTAGCCCAGACAAGCCTCAAACTCAGCAACTCAGGAGGCTGCCTCTGTCTCCTGAGTGCTGGGATTATAGGGGTGAGCCACCATGTGCTACATTGTTCTGTGTGGTTACCGGGGGATCTAACTAGGGACCTTGGCGCTTGCTAGGCAGGCACTGAAACCACTGAGCTAAATCTCTGGCCCTGTTTATTAGTTTTTTGAGACAGGGTCTTGCTCTGTAGTTCAGGCTGGTCTGGACTCACTGTGTACCCCAGGCTAGCCTCAGATTAATAGCACTCCTCTGCCTCGTGAGTTCTGGGATTACAGAGGTGAGCCACCACGCCAGGCATTGTGGTGTGTGGTACTGGGGATGAGACTCAGGACCTTGAGCTTGGCAGGCAGATGCTGGAACCACTGAGCTAAATCCCCAGCCCACAGAGTGCTTCTTGTGATATACTTTTTGTATAAAATGTAAAAACACAATGCTGGGTGTGGTGCTTCACACCTGTAGTCCCAGCACTCAGGAGGCAGGGGCAGGAAGATTGCTGAGTTTGAGGGTTGCCTGGACTACATAGTGAGCTCCGAGCCAGCCTGAGCTACAAAATGAGACCCTGGGGCCGGAGGGTTAGCTCAGTGGTTCTGGCGCCTGCCTCGCAAGCACAAGGACCTGAGTTCGATCCCCGGTAACCACATATAATGCTGGGCGTGGAGACACGCCCACCAACAATCAACACCGCATACCACAATGCCGGACGTGGTGGCTCTCGCCTGTAATCCCAGCACTCGGGAGGTAGAGACAAGAGGATTGCTGAGTTCACGGCGGCTTGCCTGGGCACCATAGTGAGCTCAGAGCCAGCCTGAACTACAAAGCGAGACCCTGTCTCCAAAAAGCAAAAAAAAAAAAAAAAAAAGAGACCCTGTCTCAAAAAAAACGAAAAAAAAAAAAAAAACCACAAATGCAGAAGATATTGCTTATTGTTTGTGGATACATATGTGTGTGCACAGGTATCAAAGGAAATCTAACTTCAGAATGGTGGTTATTTTTGAGAAAGAGTGGAAAGATTAGGAAGGAGTACAAAGGGAATTTTGGCTGTTTCTGTTGTGTTTTTAGTTCTTAAATCTGAGGTCAAATATGGCACTATTTATTCAAAATGTTAATATTTACTAATTCTGAATGTTGGTACATGTATGGTATGTTACTATTTTGTTTTATATTTCAAAGTATTTCATAATTATAAAAATAAATCTGAGGTAATTGTAATGGAAAGAAAGGGAAAAAACAGTAGAAGGACGAGAGTAATAAACCAATTTCTAAGAGGTTACTTAAGCTAGTCAAAGACATGAGTTATTATTTTATATTACTGTTTAAAAGTAATACAATTAAATGAGACACTTTTGATTTACTTTTAGTTACTTGTATGTGTATACTTCATGTTATTTTTGTCTTTAATATCAGCTTGATTGAATTTTTTAACAAAATGAAGAAGTGGGAAGACATGGCAAACTTACCCCCTAATTTCAGAGAACGTACTGAGAGGTTGGAAAGAAACTTCACTGTTTCTGCTGTAATTTTTAAGAAATACGAACCCATTTTTCAAGATATTTTTAAATATCCCCAAGAGGAACAACCTCGACAACAAAGAGGAAGAAAACAGAGGTATGTTTTTATACTTGTTACTTGGGAATAAACAGTTGTCAAGCTTAGTTTTGATTCCTCAGCTTATTTTGTTAGTCTTGAAAAGGGATATGACTTCATAAATAATCTTTTCCCAAGTATTTTCCTTTTATTTTTTGTTTTTCATTATTAGCCATAAAGGCTTTGTCTGCTTTCATATTGCAAAATGTATGAGGTCTTTGTTTATATAAACCTTCTTTTTACTTAAGTGAACAGGAATACGGACTGTGCAGAGTCAGACCTTAGGGATTTTCACTCCCTGCTGTCCTGGGTGTAGACCACATACTGATTGCTGAATTTTCTCCTATTGACTATATGGGTTATGACTGTACAGCTTATTTCTCTTGTTTGGCTATTAGGTCAAACAGTAGTAAGTCGTCTTCCTGAAATGACTTATCTACACATATCTATAATGAAGAGTAGACAAACAAGATTGGAAAAGAACGAGGAACTGAATGATTTTGAATTTTCACCTTCTGATCTGTTTTGCAAAGTCAGTAACTTCGTCTGGCTCACTGTTTTCTGTCCTCATGTCTCAGAGCAGTTATGGGATTCAAATTCTACTTTAATATGCAAATTTTTTTTCTTCAAAAAATAGACATTTGTTCTTAAAATAGAACTTGAAAAGTGTTGATAAGAAAAGTACAGGCCAAAAAAGCAAAAAAAAAAAAAAAAAAAAAAAAAAAAAGAAAAGTACAGGCAAAGGAATTATAATTCTTTTGATAGAATGAATGTTTCTCTTTCACTGTAAAAGTTCTCTCAAATTGTAAAGGTTGCTTACTGTAGGGGCAAACTTAAAATTAAAAAAAATTAGTTACAGTAATTTATAACTGAAAAATAAGGAATAACTAGTCTAGTTCTGTTGAAGTTGTGGGGAACTGACTATTTACGATGAGATATTCTAAAATTTGGACACAAACTCTGAGTCTCAGCAAGGCCAGTGTGAAAGTGTATAGAAAGATAGAAAATCCTTTTTTTTTTTCTCTGGGTGAGGGGATCCTCGCCTGCAGTCGCAGTGGTTCTGATGGCTAAGCCAGAGAGGGATTGCAAGCTGGAGGTGGCCAGGAAACCCTCACACCAATTACAAAGATCAAAGCACGGGTGGCAGTACTGGAGGGTAGCTCAGCAGCAAGGCATTGGCCCAGAGCACCTGAAGCCTGGGGTTAAAATCTCCAGTACTAAAGTTTTTCCCTCTTGGAGTATCTAGAAAATAATTTTATTCATTTGGGTGTAAAATATAACTAATTTTAGGTCTAGGGATATGGCTTAGTAGTAGAGCATTTGCCTAGCATGTATGAGGGCCTGGGTCCAATCCCTAGCTATGCCCCCACAAATTACTTTATATATCTTTTTTTTTTTTTTTTTTTTTTTTTTGAGACAGGGTCTCGCTTTGTAGTTCAGGCTGGCCCTGAGCTCACTATGTAGCCCAGGCAAGCCTTGAACTCAGCAATCCTCCTGCCTCTGCCTCCTGAGTGCTGGGATTACAGGCGTGAGCTACCATGCCCAGCACTGTGGCATGTGGTATTGATTGCTGGTGGGCAAGAGTCTCCACACCCAGCATTCTATGTGGTTACCGGGGATCGAACTCAGGAACTTGCGCTTGCAAGGCAGGTGCCGGAACCACTGAGCTAACCCTCTGGCCCCTACCTTTT
>PVIC010023411.1:0-26822 GCA_004025085.1 Thryonomys swinderianus | reverse complement strand
GATTCCTTTGCATTTACTTAAGCTTGTTCTATGGACTAGAATGTGATCTATTTTGGAGAATGATCCATGAGCAGCTGAGAAGAAGGTATATTCTTGCTTTGTAGGGTGAAAAATTCTGTAGGCATCTAATAAGTCTGTTTCCTCCAAAGTTTGATTGAGCTCAAGTATTTCCTTATTGATTTTTTTGTCCAGTTGATCTGTCAATTTGTGACAATGGAGTATTAAAATCCCCTACTACTATTGTATTCATGGATAACTGGCTTTTCATGTCCAGTAATGTTTGTTTTATATAGTTGGGTGCGTTAGGGTTTGGTGCATAAATATTTATGAGTGTTATTTCTTTCTCTTGGATAGTTCCTTGCACGAGAATATAGTGACCTTCTTTATCTCTTTTAATCAGTTTGGGTTTGAAATCTATTTTGTCTACAAACAAGATAGCTACTCCTGCTTTTTTGCAGTTTCCTGTGGCATGGAGGATTGTTTTCCAATCTTTTATTTTCAGTCTATGGGTTTCCTTCTGCATGAGGTATTTTTCCTGTATGCAGCAGATTGTAGGATCTTGCTTCTTGATCCAATCTGCTAGTCTGTGTCTTTTAATTGGCCCATTGAGGCCATTGACATTAATGGTTATGACTGATATGGACATACTCAGAGCTGCCATGTTTCCCTGTTCTCAGTTCTTTTCTTCTTTGCTTTTCCCCTTTTCTATTTAGTTTCTTGTTTGCCCCAATGAATTCACTCTCCTGGGTCTTGTGGGTATGGAATTTTCTGTGGTTTTTTTCCAAGATGTTCTTTAGGATATTTTGGAGTGCAGGTTTCGTGCTTGTGAAGTTTTTCAGGTGTTCTTTATCATGGAAGTATCTTATTTCCCCGTCTATTCTGAAAGAAAGTTTTGCAGGATACAACAGTCTAGGTTGGAGTTGGTTTTCCTGCAATGCTTGAAATACTTCCCTCCACGCTCTTCTTGCACTGAGTGTTTGTGTTGAAAAGTCTGCTGTGATCCTAATGGGCTTCCCTTTGCAAGTGATTTTCTTCCTTTCTCTCACTGCTTTCAGTATTTCATTCTTTTGTTATACATCTGGAACCTTGATAATTATATGTCTAGGTGTAGCTATTTTTATGTCACAGTGTTTTGGAGTCTGATAGGCCTCATTTATCCGTATGTCTATATCGTTTCCTGTGAAGTTTTCTGTTGCTATCTCTGACAATAGTTTGTTTATGTCTTTTACACTGTCTCCTGCTTCCTCAGTGACTCCAATCAGTCTTATGTTATTTTTCTTTGAGTCATCTAGAAGCTGTTGAATTGATTTCTCATGATCCCTTGCTCTTTTCCATAGATTATACCTTTCCTGCTCGTTGGCTGCTATGCTGTCCTCTAGGTCTGAGATTTGGTTCTCTGCTTCATTCATCCTACTGCCCAAGCTTTCATTCTCCTTCATCATTCCCTGGAGCTCTGCTTCAAGCTGTTTAAAAAGTTTCATTGCTTCTGCTAACTTGGATTTTATCATCTCACTGATCTCTTCTTTAATCATGTCTTTCACTGTGCACAGTATCTCTGTTTGATCTCAGAGATGAGTTCTCATTTTCATTTTACTAGATCTGCTTTATTTACCATCTCCAAGAGTCCTGGTGTTTGAGTTTCAGTTTGCCCTATTTCCCTTTTCTCTGAATTTCCCTGTGGTGGTGATCTTTGTGTCTGTTTTTTTTTTGCGTATTTTCTTATTTCTACTCTTTTGTTGTTATTAATTCTCTTCTTTGACGACAGGGCAATGTTTGTTGCAAATCTCTTTCTATTATCTGGGGCTGTTTGGATGCAGCACTTTCCTGGGGGGTCCTCCTTGAATCTGTAATGGCCCTTGAGAATTCTCACTTCTGACACATCATGGGAGGTATTTGAGCAGAACAATCACGTCATGTTTGTTACCATAATACAGTAAATGCCAATATCAGTATTAAGCACAGTAAATAAGATAAAAACTTTGTTAAATTATATTCTGGAGACTTTGAGCTTATGAGTTACCTCTATGTCCCTATGTCAAAATTTAAAATTAATCAGCAATGTGTATACAACATACAGATCATAAATTTAGCCCCTGAACCTTTTGGGGAGAAAAGGTCACTAGGGAATCAGGGAGGTAGGGAGACAGGAGGAGAATGAAATAGGATTTTCAGATTTAGAAAGATCACCTATACCCTAGAACCTCATATATGCCAGTGGGTACTACAGGATAAAAGGGCATATATACAACAGTACCAACTGTATGCTGTGAGACTGTTGGAGGCTTTGCACAGCTTGTTATAATAGTACAGAAGAAGAAATAGGGCAGCCTAAGAATCTTTTACTTCTGGGTATTGCTTCTGACAGGAAGATAGGAGAGGGTGTGGGGACAAGAGGTGAATAGAGGGATCTAGGAGTAGATGGCAAAATAGAAGCTAGATTTGCCCCCCGTTTTTTGTTTTGTTTTTTTTTTTTTTGTTTTTGTTTTTGTTTTTCAGCTTTCCTGGTGTCTCAGTGCAGCTCCAGGAGCACGCCTCCTGTGGAGGGATGCAAGAAGTGGTTCCAGCTCCTCTAGGGCCTGGGTCCTCAAAACGCAGCTCTGGGGTGGGGTTTGGGTTGGGCGGAAACCCTCAACCCTCTGTAGTGTGGCTGATGCCCAGGGTCCGTACCTGACTCCTCACTACACAGCTCCGGGATACAGTGGGCCGGTGGGTGGCCTTCAGTCCGCTGGAAAAGGACGGCGCAGCCTGCAGCCACCGGGTCGGTGCACGCTGCTCCCTCAGTCCACCGGAAATGGTCGGTGGGGCCTGCAGCCGCAGGGTCGGTGCGCGCCACTGCCTTCAGTCCACTGGAAACGCAGCTGCCCTCAGTCGCTTTGTTTCCGTTTTTTAACCATCAATTTTTTTCTTTCCTCATTATTTAACCCTAAACCTCATTTCCCTTTGAATATTTACTATTTCACAATATCAATCATGCATTCTAGAACACATTTACAACTTCAGTTTCTCATACTAGAGAAAAGATGATAGTTACACATCTGTGGCCTATTTATTTCACTTATAGCAGCTCAGTTTGTGATAGCTAAATCTTGGAAACAACTCAAATGCCTATCAGCTCTAGACTAGATAAAGAAGATGTGTTTTTTGTTTTGTTTTGTTTTGTTTTTTTGAGACAGGGTCTCGCTTTGTAGTTCAGGCTGGCTCTGAGCTCACTATGTAGTCCAGGCAAGGCTTGAACTCAGTAATCCTCCTGTCTCTGCCTCCTGAGTGCTGGGATTACAGGCGTGAGCCACCATGCCTGGCACTGTGGTATGTGGTATTGATGGCTGGTGGGCATGAGTTTCTATGCCCAGCATTGTATATAGTTTCCAGGGATTGAACTCAGGACCTTGCGCTTGCGAGGCAGGCACCAGAATCACTGAGCTAACCCTCCAGCCCAAGAAGATGTGTTTTTAAAACACATCTGCCATAAAGAATGATGAGATAGAATCATTTATACTCAAATGGACATACCTTCAGGACATACTCATATCGTTGACTATTTTTTTTTTATCTGTTTGTGGTACTGGGGATTGAACTCTGGCCCTTGTGCTTTCAAGGTAAGCATGGTACCACTTAAGCTAAATCCCTGGCTTCCTGTATCATTGACTTTTAAAGTGACATGAGTTTGGGGTTTAGGGGTAAGTAATGAGGGGAAAGAAAAAAATTGATGATAAAAACAGGAAACAAAGCTTGTGTATGTAGGATCAGAGGGTTGTAGGGTGGATAGGAGAAGGGGAAAATGAGAATTAGATCATGTCATATACTGGTACAATTCTCAGTGTTGAGCGTAATCATGATATGTATATATAATGTACCGATAAAATAAGACAAAAAAAGTGACATGAGGCCATGGAGTCATGAATATTTCCTTTTAAGATATATCAAAAAGCATCACAAGTGTGTGTGCTTTTATCACTCATTAAATTTATCTCAAGAAGCCTGAGTTTCACATTGACAAATGAGATTAATAACACATGGTGGAGTCAGGCGTGGTGCCTCATGCCTGTTATCCCAGCACTCAGGAAGGAGAAGCAGGGCTGCCTTGAGTTTGAGGCTAGCCTGGGCTATATAATGAGTTCAGAGCTAGCCCAAACTATAAAGTGAGACCCTGTCTAAAACAAAACAAAACAAAACAACAAAAACATTTGGTGGAGTCAATGTGAGGATAACATGAGATAACATAGGAAAGCATATATCTAGGCCCTGACTACTATAGTATGCTTAGTGCAAGCTTGTCTTTGTAGCAGGAGATTTTACTTCCTTCAGTACTGGAGACTGAACCCCAAGGAAGCTTTGTCATAGGCTATACTTGTAGCCCTTTTTTAAATTACTTTTTATGCTGTAACAGAGTCTTGTTAAATTGTCCAGACTGGCCTCAAACTTGCAGTTCTGCCATATCTTCTGGGTACTGAAATTATAGGTCAGTGCCACCATATCCAGCTACTTTAGAATTCTAAACCCTCAAGTACGTGAAGCTAAGGGTACTTCTTGGGGGTTATATTAATTCTATAAGGTTTTATAAGATAGATAAATGAATCTGAGTCTGCAAAAATAAAAGTGAGGTGAAGGGAAGGGAAAAATAATGGAAATGTGCTATGCATATGTACCAATACTCTACCATGAATGTAATCATTATGTTTCAAGTGTGGTGTATTAATAAAAGTTAAAAGGAATGAAAAAAAAGGATGACTATATATTTGTCCCAGATACCTTAGTTATTTGATTCTTGAGTCATGTTTAATTGGTCTTTCTATTGAGCCCTGAGCATACAGAAATGTAGATTGGTATCTTTAGATAGACAGAAGATGTCAAATACCAGTAAGTCCTTTCAACTGGTATTTAAATTATCAGTCATATGTGTTTTTAGAATGTTTGTTATAGTCTTAAAAATGATAGTTTTCACTAATTGTCAGAAACTTAATCTCTGTGCCAGCATTTATATCCAGGCTAATCCTCTTGATCATAAACATCACATTTCTGTAAGGTATTACACTTCAAAGGAGTATTTTAAAATACATAATATCAAAACTGATGGCAATTCATTGTGATAATCTTGGTACATATGTAGCTATAATGATCATTTCATATATATCATTCAGATCAGTGTACATGAGAAAATTCAATGGAAACATATCTAGAATTTGACCCATTGCTATACCAAGATCTCACTTTTCCTACTACCAGCCTGCTGTAGGCTATTATCTTTTGTCCACCTTATTACAGCAAGCTCTTAAGTAGTTTCCATTTCCAACACTGGCTCTCCACAATGTACTCACTAGAACAGCCAGAGTGATTCAATTAAAGTGTAAGAGAAATCATGTCACTCAGAACTCTTCTGTGGTTCCTATTCACACTCAAGATAAAGTGAAATTCTTGGAGTAGCCTTCAGGTGTCATATAATCTGCCTCTCCCCTCTCTCCTTATCTTCTCCTCAGTCATGGTCACTCTTGACCTCATTTACTCACTCTGCTTCAGCTTCACCCACTTTTCCTTTTGTGAAACACTCCAGACACAAGTCCTGCTCAGAGTCTTGGCTCTTTCTCTTCTCTCTGCCTTGAATGGTTTCTTCTGATAACAACATGACTTTTACTCTCCTCCTTAAAGCATTTTTCCCCCTTTGGTACTAACTGTCAAGCTCAGGGTGTTGCACTTGTGAGGCAGGTGCTGAAACTACTGAGCTAAATCCCCAACCTTCTTCCTTGAAGCTTTTGCTCAGCTGTCACTTTATGTTGAGCCCTTCCCTGACCATATATTTCAAACCACCCTTTTTATCAAATGACTTCTTCATCTATTGAGATGATCAGATGGCTTTTCTCTTTCATTCTGTTAGTGTGATATGGTGTCTTATGAAAAGGCTCTGAAAAGTTAGGTGTAGAGGTAATACCTCAACCTAACAAAGGCTGATTATAATAAGTCAACAGCTAACCACACTGAGGGGGGGGAGGTGAAAACTACATCTTTAGAGGTCCCATTTGATCCTGTTATTCCCCTGCTAAGAATATACACGAAATAATTAATGGATTCTTATCACAGTGCCATATGTGAACCCATGTTTATAGCAGCTCAGTTTGTGATAGCTAAATCTTGGAAACAACCCAAATGCCTATCAACTCTAGATTGGATAAAGAAGATGCGTGTTTTTTTTTTAAATAAAATGGAGTATTATTCTGCCATAAGGAATGTTAAGTTTGAGCCAGTCATACTCAAATGGATGTACCTTGAGAACATACTCATAAGTGAAATAAATAGGCCACAGATGTGTAAATGCCATATCTTTTTTCTGGTATGAGAAACTGAAAATGTAAATAACTCCTAGAATCTATGATAGTCACTGTAAAATAGAACATACCCTAAGGGAAATTGGGGTTAGGGTGAGTAACGAGGAAAAAAATTGTGATGGTAAATAAAAGGGGGAAACAAACTCCTCTATATAGGGCATGGAAGGTTTTAGGGTGAGTAGGGGAATGGGAAAAAATGAACATTAAGTCGCGTTATATACTGGTATCAATTCTCAATGTTGAGTATGATCATGGTGTATATATAAAATGTACCTGTATCACAATTAAAGAAAAAAAGACCTGAGCAGGACAAGGGGACTCACTTTCACCATTTTATTGAACACAGGCCTGGAAGTCTTAGAAAAAGCAATTAGGCAAAAAGAAAGAAAGAAAACTCTTCTATAATAGGAAAGAAGTCAAACTGTCACCATTTACAGAGGACATGATCTTATATAGAGAAAAAATCAGTAATTCGAGCCAAAACTGTTAGAACTAATTGCAGGCTACAAAATTAAAATACAAGAAATCAGTGTGTTAATAGTGAATTATCACCTGAAAAAGAAATCAGTAAAGCGATTCCATTTACAATAACTACAAAATATAATTGAATGCATAGTAATAAATTTAACAAAAGAGGCAAAAGAGCCCTACAAGGAAAATTAAAAAACACTGATGAAAGTTTAGAAAGACACAAACAAAAAAAAAAAGGAAGGATGTCTCATGTTCTTGAAGGGAAGAATCAATTTTTTATTTATTAAAAATATCATCAGGGCCGGAGGGTTAGCTCAGTGGTTCCGGCGCCTGCCTCGCAAGCGCAAGGTCCTAAGTTCGATCCCCGGTAACCACATATAATGCTGGGCATGGAGACACACCCACCAACAATCAACGCCACATACCACAATGCCGGACGTGGTGGCTCACGCCTGTCATCCCAGCACTCGGGAGGCAGAGACAGGAGGATTGCTGAGTTTGCGGCGGCTTGCCTGGGCACCATAGTGAGCTCAGGGCTGGCCTGAACTACAAAGCGAGACCCTGTCTCAAAAAGCAAAAAAAAAAAAAAAAAAAAAAAAAAATATCATCAGCATATGTTTGTAGTACATAATGCTTAAAGTTATTGTGGGCAGTTGGTACATGTACTGTAATGCTTTTGTTTACCCTTTCCATTGTTTTTGCTCCTTCTAATTCTTGGTCCCTTTCTCATTTGAAAAACTCAACTTCTATTCAACTGTTTTTCTTTTCCATCCTTTTTCCCTTCCTTCCCTTCGATCTCCCTCCATCTCCTTTTCCATTTGAAAGAAAAAAAAATCCCCTACTTCTTATTATCTATCTTTTATTTTCCTTATATTTGGGTGGGGGAGGGGTTCTTATATAAGAGAATATGCAATATTTAAGCCTGTGTGATTTATTTCACTTAATATTCTGGTCTCCAGGTACATCCATTTTATTTCTTAAAATGTTCATTCTATTCCAAGTGATCTACAGATTCTATCAAAATATCAGTGACAGTATAAATTGAATGAATGAATAGTAGAACTATCATATAATCCAGCAACCCAGTACTGACTGCGTTGGTATACAGAGAAATTAAATCAAATAGACATCAAAAGAGACATCTGCATTCCCTTGTTCCTTCCCGCATTGTTTATAAAAGCCAAGAAGTTGGAACAATCAACGTGCCTGTCTTTTGTGAATGGATAAGGAAAATGTGCTACATAGACACAATGGAACACCACTCAGCAACTAGAAAGAAGAAAATTCAGTCTTTTACAATAACATAGATGGAGATCACTATGCTGAGCAAAATAAACTCGATACATAAAAACAAATTCTAAAAGTCTCAATTCTAGGTAGAATCTAAAAAAATCTGATCTCATAGAACTTGAGAGAAGAATGATAGCTACCAGTGACTGAAGAGTAGGCTGAAAGAAGGGGTGGGGAAAAATTAACTTGTGGGCAGTAAGTTACAGTTAAGAGCAAGATATTCTACTCACAGCAGGGTGACTATGGATGCCAATAACTTAGTGTGTATTTCAAAAATCTGTAAGAAAAGATTTTTAATGATTTCCCATAAATATATGATACATATCTGAGGAGATAGATATAGTCAAATTAATTTAAACATTACACAATTTATTCATGCATATATTTTTCTTAGTGAAAATAAATAAAAACCGGAATTGCAGGTGTTCATTTCTTCTGTCACATTCCCTCTGCCTTTTCTTACTTAGTCTGTAGTTCTTGTTACCTTTCAGCCTAAAAGTTGTTGCTGATTGTGGTTTTTGTATTTCTTCACTGAAATGCAGGTTCCATGAGGCAAATACCCTTAGCTCTTTAGTTTGTTTATATATTCAGAAGCAGGGTTTTGCGTTGTTCAGTCTGGTCCTGAGCTCAGTGCGTAGCCCAGGCAAGCTTCAAACTCAGCAATCCTCCTGCCTCTGCCTCATGAGTTCTGGGATTATTGGCATAAGCCACCATGTTAGGCATTGTGATATGTGGTACTGATTGCTGGTGGGCGTGAGTCACCACGCCTGGTATTATTGTATGTGGTTACCGGTATTGAACCAGGGACTTTGTGCTTGCTAGGCAGGCACCAGAACCACTGAGCTAAACCTCCAGCACTCTTTAGTTTATTAACGTATCTACAAAGTCTAGTACATAGTAGACACTCAGCATGTCAAGTAAATAGAGAAAAATAGAATTTTCCATGAATATTTTCCATAATTTCAATTGACAACTAAAATAACTCTTCTGCCTGTCTTTGAAAGAATTGATCCTATGCCATGTGTCCTTCCATTATGTCATAAGACATAATGGGAAAGCAATATTTTCTGTTATCCTTCACATTAATATCCATGGAAGCTTTTATACTCCAACTGCTGCTATCTAAAAATGCTTTTCCAGTTGGCTTCTAGGCAGTTCCTTGATCACATAAGAAAATCATACTGTCGGGCCGGAGGGTTAGCTCAGTGGTTCTGGTGCCTGCCTCGCAAGCGTAAGGTCCTGAGTTTGATCCCCGGTAACCACACATAATGCTGGGCGTGGAGACTCATGCCCACCAGCGATCAACACCGCATACCACAGTGCCGGAAGTGGTGGCTCACGCCTGTAATCCCAGCACTCGGGAGGAAGAGACAGGAGGATTGCTGAGTTCGCGGCAGCTTGCCTGGGCACCATAGTGAGCTCAGGGCCAGCCTGAACTATAAAGCGAGATCCTGTCTCAAAAAAGCAAAAAAAAAAAAAAAAAAAGGAAAAGAAAATCATACTGTCTTCACTTCATCATCCCAGATCCTAATGGCTTTGTTTTTGGCCTGTATGTTGTTTTCCCCAAATTACATTTTACATACTTTTGTTACCTGACTTGAATGCACATGGTTTCTGGCCCATCTCAGAATTCACAATATAATCTCCAAAAATAGAATAATGTGCCACCATCAAAGGCAAAATAGTTCTCAATATATGAACAGGGTTTTAAAAATACTTAATATAAACCATTGCATAAGAAGTTAAAAGTAAATTGATTTTTTATAAATGTGACAAAGATGAACAGATTTAAAAATAAAAGCTCAAATTTCAAAAAAAGACATCAATACTCCAAAGATGAGGAAGTCATCAAAAAATAATTTGCGAAGAAGAAAATACAACACTGCTGGTGACATGAAGAAGTCTTTTAGGTCACAAGGAGTAGAGAAAGAAAAAGTCACACAAACTAAAATAAGGTAAAAATAATTTCACCTGTAAGGTATAAAGTGAAGTGACATTTAAAAGGTGTAATAGTATTTCAAGTTTCCTATAATTTTAAAATTAGTTCAAAAAGTTAAAAGAATGGATGCTGTGTTCAGTTTCATTGATCTGTTTATTCATCCCTAAGTCCATAGCACACTCTTGATTTCTAGCATTATAATATGCCTTGATATGTATCTACTTTTTCTTTTTTAATGCACTTTGTGATACACTTTTTTGTGACCCTTCATGTTTATAAAATGTAAAATTAGTTTTTCAGTTGTCACAAAATTACTAGTAGAATTTCCCAACACAATTACTGTGAATTTATAGGTCAGTGTGGGGAGAGCAATGAAAGACAGGCATTGTAACAACAGAATCCAGTGGGTGTCTCTCTCTCTTTCTCAGACACCTGGATACAGGGGCTCAAGGGATGGTGTTTCCAGCTCTCTGGATCTCTCACCTTTGCTCCTTTTTCTGTAGGTTGATCTTTGCACACAAATCTACCCTAAGTGTTCTTTTCAAAGAAAGAGATTCCCCTTCCCCTCTTCCACTCCAGGCATCAGTTCTGAGCAGACTGGCTGCCTTGTTGATAGGGTTGAGCCTGCATGATGCTTTGGCCTGGAGGTTGGTGGGTCTAACTAATGCTCCTCCGCCTACCTCTCTCGGCAGACACTGAGGGTGTGGAGAGCCCATGGAAGGAACCACTATCAGCAAGAGTGGCTTATGCCACAGAAATGTGGAGTGTCACTTCACAGCACCTGTAATAGCATCAACAGTTTGTGCTTCAGAGGTCCAAGGGAATGACAAAGTAAATACTGCAGAAACAAAAATTTACAGAAATTCTGCAAGTTTTAAGTGTTGTTTACAATGCAGATGTGGCCTAAAAATACTTTCTTTTTTATGAAATCCTTTTAAGAAATCCTTTCTTATTTATCATCCCCCTAGCTCTATGGAAGTATAACTAATAACAATTTGTGCATATGTTAAGTAGACAATGTAATGATAAATATCATAAAATGCTAACCTAACCAAGTAAGCACACCCACTCATTGCTTCAGGTAGTTATAAGCTCTGTTCTTTTACTCAGCACAAAGCACAGTGTTATCAACTCCAGTTACTGTACTATGTACAACAGATCTTCAGGACTTACTCATTTTGCAACCGGAAGTTCATACTCTGACCAACCACTCTTATGCCCGCACCCTCTCACACTGCAACTCTCTCCCTGTAAATACATTGTACTTTGCTTCTCTGAAAATGATTCTACATTTTGGTGTCTGGTTTATTTTATTTAGCCTGATGTCCTCGTGTTTTCCAGATTATTGTACATGGGGCAGTTCTTCTTCTCCTTCTCCTCCTCCCCCTCCCCCTTCCTCCTATTTCTTTCTTCCTTCTTCTTCTTCCTCTTCCTCCTCCTCCTCCTCCTCCTCCTCCTCCTTCTTCTGGCTTTGTAGTTCAGGTTGATCCTGAGCTCACTATGTAGCCCAGGCAAACCTTGAACTCAGCAATCCTCCTGCCTCTGCCTCCCAAGTGCTAGGATTACAGACATGAGCCACCACTCCTGGCACTGTGGTATGTGGTACTGATTGCTGGTGGGTGTGAGTCACCACACCTGTATTGTTGTATGTGGTTACTAGGGATCAAACCAGGGACCTTGCACTTGCCAGAAAGATGCTGGAACCACTGAACTAAATCTCCAACCCTAGAATTTTCTTCTTTTTAAAGGATGATATTCCACTTTACACATACATTTATTTTTCCATGGTCATTTCTCTAAATACTGTTTCCCACAGATACAATCCCCATCAAACTTAGGCACTGCCTAACTATTTGCAAAAAAATGTATTCCTAACAGTTTACTAGCAACCAGACTACCAGCCATTAGATATCCCCAATCTCTATTCCTCACTTCAGTGACCATAACCTGGGTTACCTACTTGTCTCCTGGAAACTTCGAGAAACTTCTATGCACTAACTGTAACCTAGATCAAATGAATCAGAATCCCTGATACTGAAGCCCGGCACCAGCATTTATTTAAAGCTCTTCAGGTGGTTCCAATATGTGGGCAAGACTGGCTAGAACTGATCCAGCTGATGGATGCTGGATGCTGACTCTTCCTAATCAAGACTAGTTTCACCATGAAAGTGTTAAAATACAGAGGAATGAGATCGAATTGGGACTCCAGGAAGGATGGATGAGAAAGAAGCTTTGCTTATGATTGATTCATGCCATGAATCTAAGGAAGCAACAGATGGGCCAGAACTAATCACTTATGCAATTGATGGTATATTTTAAAAATGTTTAAACAGTCATGTAAGAACATGAATTTTTGCTTTATGCTAAAATTTGAAAATTCAGAAAATATTGGCCAGCATTGCCAGTCAGTTCCCACCGAGTAGCAGCTGGAAATGTGTTTCTCACTGGCACAGTGATATCATGCTCTAGGAAGACAGGCATAAAGATGCGCTGATGCAGATGTATGAGTGGATATGGGCATGTCACAACTGTCCCAAGATGCAGCATGACTGGTAGAGGATGTAAAGAAGGGCTTCTTTTGTTCTCAGGGCTTCTTTTCTCCACCAAAGCAAACTTAAAAACTTGAAAGGGATTCAATTCAATTTAATTCAACAAACACAAATGATAACATTGTGAGGGACATCTCAATTTAGAAGTACGTTTTACATTCATGATGTGTGTGTGGTCCTCATCAAAGCCATGCTTTCTTCTTTTTTTTTTATTTTTTTCATGCTTTCTTCTGATTCCTCCTACATAGATGAAATTGGAGCTTAGATAATCTAAAGAGATCTTATTCCACTAAGTTCCCAAGTCAAGACTTGAATGTAGGCATTTTATTCTAACTCCCACACTCTCGATCAAAACACACTGGACTTCTCTCCAAAAGAACAGGACAGCTTGAGAAGAGGGAAGAAAAGGCTCAGTGGTAGTGGAGCAAGAAACTGCCAGGACCCGATGAGCACTGATTGTATGCACAAGGCCACCTCGGGTCACCCTGGCAGCATCTGACTCCAATTGCAATGGCCTGGGTTTTGTAAGCAGAGCTTTGGGCTCAGGGTTAATTTGGCTGAGTGTTAAAGGAGATATAGTACCATCAATTTATATTGTACTTATGCAGGATTTGTGAGAAAAAAAAACCTTATTAAATTGGAATTTACTTTGACATTTATATGATGCAAAATTACTAAACATCTAGTAAACTGGAATTTGCTCATCATTTACAGAGGAAATTTGACAAAAATCTTGTTTTTATTTGATTTGTGACTTTTCTGTAGAGAATTTATGAATCATTTCCAGCTCAAGGCTACATAGTTGCCTTTGCTGACATTTCTAATGTCTATTTTTTCTAACTGAAAATTAATAACTTAGCACTAGACTTCAATACCTATTGTGAATGAAAGGTAAACTAGTTATTTTAGTTATTACAATCACCCTTCCAATATTTGTGCAACTGACTTTTTACTTTACGTTTATACCATAGTCTCTTGTTCTTAGAACACATTTTTCTGTTTCACTGAATAAATGTTTTTGCATTGAACTACACAAAAAAGTGCAGGGAATTTTTAGGTTATAGATTTCAACAGGGCTTCCTGAGGAGATTTTGAGAAATTCTGGAATGCTCAAAATGCAAAATGTTTCTAAAACAATGTAGTAATATGTCTTAGAAGGTAAACAAATTAGTGTGCTAATTTTAAAAATCCTTTCAATAATAAAAGACTGAACAAAATAGTTACTGACACAATGTAATAACTACTGACTTATATTAATATATAAGGTGGATTTTCCTCTAATTCAGTCTGGCTTCTCTTAATTGTCTCATTCTCTTAATTTGCAAAAATCACTTTAATAATTGTAATTACCATAAAAACCATAAAACATTTTATAAACATGTGTCTATACATATGTTTATAAACATAAAAGTTAAACTTGAAGAAATAATTTTTGGAATTCCAGGACTTGTTTTAGGTTGTACTTTAAAACATTATGAAATCAGAGGTCAATCAGTTGACTAACAACACATACAGAAAGCCTGGAAGGATACACACAATAATCCTTAGAATGACTAATGGTAAACATAGGGATTTGGAGTTTCTAGTGTTTTGTGTAATTCAACACGAGACAGACAGAAAGAATGGTCCAAGCACACTTTTAAGAAAGACTGTTGCTCCATTCACCGCAAATATTATCAACAGACAACTTGGAAAGTCATTCCCTTGCTTCGGCTGCAGAGGGCTGTTCATTGAAGGCCACACACATGCTGGTAGGAGTAGGTGGCCCATAGGCAGGAGCTGGTCAGGGAAGAGTAAAGGGCCCAGTCACCACAGGCTGGTCAGTGAGGATGCTCAGGCTCTGATGGCCATTTTATTCCAGAGCCACCCAGTGGGGCTGGTTGAGGCTGTTCAGCTTTCACAGCAGCAGACCTCTTCCCCGCTACTTCCTTTCTGTTCCTTCCACAGTTTTGCTCACAGGCCTCCATAGTGAATATTCTGAACACTAAAAACTCTGTCGCAGAATTTGCTTCTTACAGAACCCAGCCTGTGACAGTGATCTGTTATAAATGGCTATGTTTACTCCTAAAAAGCTAAGTGTTCTGCAAAACTGCACACTAAAAACAACCAGGCTTATGGAAAAAAAATAGAGTTGGGGCAAACTACCTCAGAAGATGTGCAATAGTGTAAGAATTACATCAATAAATCAAAGCACATGGTAATGAAAATACTGACCAAGTAAATCTACAACTAAAATCAGTAGATTCTCATATCTTTAAACTCTGACTCATGTTTTCTCTATCAGGATGTGCCTGCTCAGGGAATCTGCTTCTGGTGGAAACCAGCCTCCTCATAACTAAGAGGAAAGGACAAGTTTCTTTATTAATCTTCCTTTTTTAGCCAGAGGGGGACCTTCTTTCATAGCTTTTTTATTGGCACTCAGATTCATCAGGTGGCTTGAAAGAGTGGAAAATGAGGCACATGGACTACTCAAGCTAAGAGAAAGCACTCTTGCAGGATTTCCTTTCCTTTTTTTTTCTGCTATGGTCTTTGTATGTTTTCCAGCATTCTTTTTAAAGCAAGAAAGCTCATTCTGACAACTTCAAACTTCTAATAATATGCAAAATTTCATGTAGGAACCCACGCAGCTTAATGTTATACCAACATCAATCTCTGACTCCAACAAATACAAGACACGAAAGAGATGTTACATTTTTTTTGAAAAGGAAATTCTATTTGAATACAAGGGATACTAAAATTTTCAAAATATAGTAACATCAAAGAGGAAAACTAGAGAAAGTGAAACCAAGTATAAAGAAGATATTTTGATTCAAATTTGGAATAACTGTTACAGTATAAGTCCTTCAAGTTCCCAGACCTCTTTGGACAGTAATCCAAAGATTACTGTTGGAATTTATCTTCTCTTCCCATCTAATGTTATTTGGAGGTTTAGTGATCAGATATCATCTGGATTAGTCTTATATACTTCAGCAGTCTAAATAGGTCCCATCCAAACTTCAGGTATTGTCAATACGGTAAAATTAAGAGGTGGGGCCTTTAAGAGGTAATCGTGCCATGAAGGCTGCTACCTCAGTAATGTGGTGAAGTTCAGTATAAAACAGGATTTGGGGAAACTTCTACTGATTTTCCCTTCTGCTTCATGTCATATGAGGATTAAGCAAGATTGTCTTTATCAGACTAAATGGCTGTACAGTGGTCTCAGACTTCCCAGATTACAGAACTGTAAAAGATTACATTTAATAAAGTCTGTGGTTTTCTGTGATAGTGTAAAAACAGATCAAGACACCCACTATTCTTGTATTGTCTATTCCCTTGGAGAATAATTTTGTGCCAGGCAGAGTGAGGATTCTGTTCTATTGGGCTTCCTCAAATTGTTCTCTGGCATCCCATATTGCAAAACAGGATTAAAGGCAATAGTTTGGTACAATACAAATAATCTTGATTTGAAGTTTTTAAAAAATCCACTTTGAATTCCTTCCTCACAATATGGCCTTACAGGTAAAAATGAAATGATTGCAAAAATTGCAAGATCAATGAATGGCCACATTCTGTGATGCCCTAATCACCACTGGCCTGAACTCCTAAAATGCCAACCTCACCAAATATCTTCCTGTTTTAGTTTCTACAGAATGTTCTCATACTTCCTTCACTAGTATTTTAAATATAAGACAATAATATTTAAAACAGTAGAAAGACATCAGAGACCAACCAGACGTGGATAAGGAGATGTGTGTGCCTGCTTTGGCAATGTCTTTTAGTTGAAAGCATTCTGACAGCCAAGCACAGCAGCAAGGGACAGCTTGCCACTTTTCTGTGACTTAAAGTGACTATATTCAGTTTCAAAGAGGATCATGGTCAGACTGTTCTACTCTGGTGAGCATTTTATTAGGTTGGAGATCCCTGTGAGGATTGGGCTATCACTTTGGTGGAAACTTTATATAAAATGAAGAACATCCTTGTCTAGTCTTGACAGCTTGATGATATTCACCAGGAGTATTCTTAAGTGCATCAGGCTGCATGTTTTTGTTGTTACTTCTACATATTTATGCTTTCAATTTATTTTGCTCTCAGATAATTTTTCATCTTCTACGGGGAATAAATTTCTGTTTTAGATGGTGAATAAAGTTCTGTTTTAGCACTGCCAGTCTATATTCACAGGAGTCTCAAAAAGTCACTGAACATGAAAAGCAATCAGTGTGGGATGATATAAAGTCTAAGGGGCAGATGTATATAACTCTCAGCTCACACAGTCTGGTGAGTAGGGAATGGAACATTATTCCACCACAAAAGTCAAATTCTAGCCTAAGGTAAAACAGTTCATCTTGATTGTCAGCTGGGTTGGCTTTCAAGAGTCCCAAGAAGTCAACAAAGCACACTTCTGAGCATGTCTTTGTGAGCCATAGGACCATGACTTTGAGGGCTGTAGTTCATCCTGCCTCTCCTTTTCTGGCTCTTTGCATTTCTCTGCTTCTCTGACGCTATGCATTGTGCAACTTTCCTCTACCACGACCTTCCGCCACGATGTTTCTGCCTTGGAACAGCTGGCCAAGAATCAAACCCTCTGAAACCATGACCCAAAACAAGCCTCTCCCCCTTTAACTTGTGTGTGCTGAGTATTTGGTTCATCGTTTATTCCCCATCAAGAAACTTTTTCAAATCTCTATGCCGTATCCAAGCAATTCTCTGACACATTAATTGCATTCTGCTCCTCATATCTCACTAGTGGTTTTGGAACCTATCATCTTCTACAATCTGCTCCTTAGCAAAAAGTTAAAGTCATGGTCCTTACATCTTCTTCAGTTCTACTCAGGATGAGTGTCAGCATTATGAGCTCTTCAGTTCCCCATTCTTATCAAGATTTAAGGTGGTTTCCAGCAGGTTAAAGGAAAGAGTGACAGCCCAATCTTGGAAACAACTCAGATGCCCATCAACTGGAGACTGGATAAAGAAGTTGTGCTTTTTAAAAAAAATAAAATGGAGTATTACTGTGCCCTAGAGAACAATAAGTTTCATTCATGTATGTGCAAATGGACACACCTTGAGGACACACTAATAAATGAAATAGATCACAGATATGTAAATACCATATCTTTTCTCTGGTATAAAAACCTGTAGATGTAAATGAGTTCTAGAATGCATGATAGATTTTGTGAAATAGGAAATATTCAAAGGGAATGTGGTAGGAGAAAGTAGTGCAGGGAAATAATAAATATGATTTGAAAAGAGAAAGAACATGTACACAGGGGGTGGGGGTTGCAGTGTAGGTAGGGATATGGGTAAAAATGAGAATTAACTCATGTCATATACTGGTACAAATTGCTCAATATTGAGTGTGATTATGAGTTGTATATAAAATGTACCAATAAAGAATCCAATAAAAAAAAGAAACTAAAAAAAAAATCCAAGAACAGATAACTTTCAGAATTACATCCTGGTTTAGATTCAACATTCTCCTCCTACCCCATTTTGAAGATTCATGATCTAACAGAAGGTACTGTTGACTGACATTTCCTATATATTCTCAAAACTATTGTTTAAGCACAATGTTTTTTGGTCTGAGTTCTTTATGTTCTTTAGGCTTTTCACAGCTGAGAGTCATTTCACTATTATTTTGTTTCACACTCAGCAAAACAACAAATGCTGCTGCTAAAGAAACTATTCAAAGCATCGTGAAGAAATGTCAAAGTATATTTCAGTGTTAACCCACCATACTGGCACAGGCAGCCGACCCATCTCTGAAGCTTACGCGCAAGTATGTAGATGACAACGTGAATCATCTTCTTGAAAAGCCCACTCTGTCTTTGAATCACTCCAAGAGGAGGTTATTTGTTACAGCAGTCTGAATTTTTTTCTCTGTATAATTTCCACAAGGTCAGACTCACTTCCTAATAGTAAACTAACAAGAAAGTGCCCAGTATCACTTTTCTCCAGGATCCTTCAGATTTCCTCTTTTCTTCCTTACCTAACAGCTCACAGGCAGAACTCCCCAACAATATATCAAATGAAAAGATGACTCTAGAAACAGTGTCTTCTGTAGCTTTTCTAGCATCCAACTTGTGGGCTACATAGTTGTAATTAGTGCTGTGGTTTAGATCTATAATATCCCCCAAATAACATGTGTTTGGAGATCAGACTTTTGGAGGCTGATTGTATCATTTACATTATAGTTAGCCATGAATCAGTCCATAGTTAATATGTTGTTAAGAAATGGAGACTGGTTGGAAGAGTGTCACTGGGGTGTGCCTCTCCAGCTCTTCCCTTCTCCTTCTGCTTTCTGGTTATCACAAGGTGAGCAGCTTCCCTCCACCATGTCCTCCACTATGTTATTTTGTCTTAGGACCAGGTTACCAAGAACTGAGTCTCCTGAAACATGAGCCAAACACATTTTATCCTTTAAACTGTGGATGTTGTATATTTTGTCCTGGTGACAGTGAAGCTTATTACTACTTATCTGTCAATGAAGGGATCTGGATGAAATGAGAGTAATGTATGGGTTAGCCTGATTCAGAGCTCTGCATGGGACTCTAACACGAAGTTCTACAGGCCTGGTTTTGTCCATGTCTCCAGCCTTAGCTCACATAATACTTTCCTGTGCTTCTCTGTCCTGAATACACTCCCCATTTTAAATTTCTCTGTCATGCTTCCTTTTGACATAGGTATTTACACTCTTGTATCATCATAGAAATGATTTTTCTTCTCTTTATCTAAAGTTACTTTCCTTCAAAGTTTGCTCCAAAGGATATGGCCTTAGGGAAGTTTTCTCACGTTCCTTCACAAAAGTTTTGCATCTTTTTGCATAGTCACTGATTTGCGCTTCTTTGTATGCTTGCTGTTTCTCCCATTCTATGCCTAGGGCTTACAGACTGCTGGCAGTTGATGGGCACTGCGCAGCTAATTATTCAACGTATGATTGACAAAGTCATGCCTGTCCACAAAAGGAGACCAAAGCCCTCTTACTCAGCACACCCTGCTGTACTCTCCCCTGTGTTTACTGACACATGTTTATTTTTCCTCCTTAATTACAATGTCTGCTTCCAGCAAGCACTAGAACCAAATAGATGAAAAGTGCATGTAGTTTTCTTTTTTCTTTCTAGAGGCCAATTACAGGCTGTGGTGGTGATTATCCTGTAGAATCACCCAGAACCTGTTTAATGAGCAACACAAAGCTGTAGGGAGATAATGTTTTCCAGGATTAGGGCCAAAGATGGGCTTCAGAACAAAACAAAACAACAAAATCACAAAACTCAGGTGGCAATATTTCCCCAAATGTCATGTTTGCTGCTTTGTGGTATTTACAGTATGTCTTGTCAAAGTAGTAGCATACCAATTAATGAAGAAATGGCAATTTATTCCAAAATAATACAGTATTTAGGTTGGCTACATATTCTCAGAAGTTTGTAATCACAGACTCTACTCTTGATTACGTTCTTGACTGAAATGTAGTTTATCTTCAGGTTAGGTGTTGCTATTGATCCTTTGTCATACATCTTCCCTTCAGATATAGTTTCCCAACAAATATAAAACATTACTGAAATATATCTTTATTTTTCATAGAAATCAGATATGTTAATTTGAACATCTTAGCCAAACTAAACAGATTCTTGATTAAAATTTTATAAATGGTGGTGTTTTCTCAACATAATTTCCTTTCAGCAACATATTTGAAAGAGCTATTACCAGGGAATACCATTTTCTCTGGTCAGCTTCCTTGTCAGAAATATATTATCAGACTTTCTGTTGCCACAATTGATTTGATCACTAGAAAGAAATAAAACAGAAAGTCATAACATTTAAGACTATAAAATGATAGCGATTTGGAATGAGTAGTTCGCTATCAAACCTGTCCAAGCTTCATTTCTCATAGAAAAGGTAAGGAATAGAACACATTTATAGAATGATGACTTAAAGCTAAAAAAGTCATAGTTTATTTGAAACTGAGAAAAACAAATGGGACATTTCATTTATAATGAAAATATTTTGCTTATGAAATCTTGCAAATGATTCAGTTACTCCAAAATGAATTGAGAATGCATGTAATCACCATCCAAATTAATAATCATTTTAATATTTTCCAATACTGTTCACCTGGAGGGAAAATCTTTTTTTTTTTTGAGACACAGTCTCGCTTTGTAGTTCAGGCTGGCCCTGAGCTCACTATGTAGTCGAGGCAAGCCTCAAAGTCACAGCAATCCTCCTGCCTTTGATTCCTGAGTGCTGGGATTACAGTAGTGAGCCACCACTCCTGGCATGGGAAAAACTTTTTCTGATGGCTTCTATTTTGCTTACCAAAATGTATAAAACTTATTATATAAAAAGAAATGGTAATTGGTTCAGTGATTTTATTCAGTGACAATTTAAGAAGGATTCTTTTGTGAAAAAAATAGTTTGTTCAACATTTGATTTCTGCTATTTAGATTTTCCTAAAATAATCTCTAAAGGCCTACTGTGATCCAGTAATAAGTTTTGAGAGTCTAAATCTTGCAAGTCTTTAAATTGGTTCTCTAATGCAGTATGGGATAGGTTAGGACACATGGCCTAAATTAAGACTAGAAATAGTAGGGTATTTTTTGAGGGGTGAGAAATAGTAAAGGATCTAGAGTTTAAGCAATTAGAAACTAAATTGCTGTGCTCACAAAATCTTTTGCAAAAATATGAAATTTGCCGGACATGGTGGCTCACGCCTGTAATCCCAGCACTAAGGAGGCAGAGACAGGAGGATTGCTGAGTTCAAGGCTCTCCTGGGCTACACAGTGAGCTCAGGGCCAGCCTGAACTACAAAGCGAGACCCTGTCTCAAAAAAAAAAAAATGAAATTTGTACACTACTCTCAAATGTGCCACATAACACATTGTAGATAGTTCAATGACCTATCTGTGTGAAATAATTAATATGTAGACAAATAAAACGAATAGTCTTCAACATTGCCCTCCATTATAATTAAAGTTAGGAAAAATATTTTTCCACAAGATAAGGTTGTCCAAGGAACTCTTCTCCACTGTTGTTGGGAATGTAGACTGGTACAACCATTGTGGAGATCAGTGTGGAGATTCCTCAAAAAACTAGGATTAGATGAGCCAGAGATTTAGCTCAGTGGTTCTAGCATCTGCTGCACAAGTGCAAGGTCCTGAGTTCTATCCCCAGTAACCACATACAGTGCTGGGCGTGGTGACTCACACCCACCTGCCATCAATACCACATACCACAGTGCCAGGCGTGGTGGCTCACGCCTGTAATCCCAGCACTCAGGAGGCAGAGACAGGAGGACTGCTGAGTTCGACACTTGCCTGGGCTATATAGTGAGCTCAGGGCCAGCCTGATCTATAAAGCGAGACTCTGTCTCAAAAGCAAAAAACAAAACAAAACAAAAAACCCCTAGGATTAGAGGTCCCAAATAGGACTCTGCTATTCAATAATTGTAAGATTCACATCACAGCAACATACGTGCACCCATATTTATACCAACTCAGTTCATAATAGCTAAATCTTGGAAACAACCCAAAAGCCCACCAACTCTAGGCTGGATAAAATAATGTGGGTTTTAAAAAATAAAATGGAATATTACTCTGCCATAAAGAATGATGAGGTTGGGCCAGAGGGTTAGCTCAGTGGTTCCAGTGTCTGCCTCGCAAGTGCAAGGTCCTGAGTTCGATCCCCGGAAACCACATACAATGCTGGACGTGGAGACTCACGCCCACCAGCAATCAATACCACATACCACGGTGCCGGGCGTGGTAGCTCACGCCTGTAATCCCAGCACTCGGGAGGCAGAGACAGGAGGACTGCTGAGTTCAAAGCTTGCCTAGGCTACATAGTGAGCTCAGAGCCAGCCTGAACTACAAAGCAAGACCCTGTCCCAAAAAAAAAAAAAAAAAAAAAGAATGATGAGATTGACTCATTTATACTCAATTGGATGTACCGTCATACTTGTAAATGAAGTACATAGGTCACAGATGTGTAAATATATCTTCTCTGGTATGAGAAACTGAAGTTGTAAATCAGTTCTAAAATGCATGATTGATATTGTGAAATAGTAAATATTCAAAGGGAAATGGGGTTTAGTACTAAATAATGAGAGGAAGGAAAAAATTGATGGTTAAAAAAGGGAAACAAAGCTTGTATATATAGGAGTGGGGAATTGTAGGGTGGGTAGGGTAAGGGGAAAAATGAGAATTAAGTTATGTCATATACTGGTACAAATTCTCAATATGGGGTATAATGTAATGTGTATATATATAAGGTACCAATAAATTAAATTAAAAAATATTTTTGATACCCATTTAAAAAATTATTCAATACTTTCAATTATATTCTTTTAGGTGGAAATATATTCCAGTAAACTAGTGTTCTCTTCATAGCTAGTCCATCTTGTATACTAGCTGAATAGCAACTTAAAATGTTAAGGTTATATCAAATAAGAAAAATAGAACTTAGGACTTGTTTTGGATCATGAAATATTAAAATGTAGGTACTACATAGAAGAGCAGGTGTTTATGTTTGTCAGCCTGACTTTTTTTCTGAAGAAGTCATAAGGAAGGCCAAATGAATGGACTTTCTGTTCAAAGAAAAAGAAGTCTTGTAATTAAATCTAAATTATGTAAATTTGGGTACAGTTGTTTTCCACAATTGCATTATTTCCAACTGAATGATACCAAGTAGGATATTTGCCCCCTTTGTTTCAACTTTTACACATTTCTAACATGAACAGATGATAATAGAGGCATTTCCTTTCCAACAGAACTGGTTACCCCTTAACCTTAAAAACTAAAATTTTTCAGGGGCCTGAGATTTAGCTCAGTGGTTCCAGTGCCTGCCTAGCAAGCACAAGGTCCCTGGTTTTATCCCAGTAACCACATACAACAATACCCGGCATGGTGACTCACACCCACCAGCAATCAGTACCACACACCACAAATGCTGGGTTTGGTGGCTCAAGTGTAATCCCAGCACTTGGGAGTCAGAGACAGGAATATTGCTGAGTTCAAGGCTTGCCTGAGCTGCATAGTGAGCTCAGGGTCAGCCTGAACTACAAAGCAAGACCCTGTCTCAAAAAAAAAAAAAACAAAAAACCTGAAATAGAGAAGGAAAGAGGCCACCACATCCTCTTCCCTTAGAGCTCCTACCTACTGAGTTTCCTATATTGAGAGATAAAAACTATGAGGTTCTATCCTACTACAACAGTTGTATTAATGATGTGGACAGGGACAGAGAAAGTCACTTGTGAATTTATTATTTAATTCATGAAGATTAATTCACAGATTTCTATGCATCAGACTCTAAAATAGATAATGAAGAAATAAAATATATAGCCGGGTGTTGTGGCTCATGCCTGTAATCCCAGCACTCGGAAGGCAGAGACAGGATGGCTGAGTTTGAGGCTTGCCTGGGCTACATAGTGATCTCAGAGCCAGCCTGAACTACAAAGTGACATCCTGTTTCAAAAAAAAAAAAAGAAAGAGAGAAAATATAAAAGCAGGGCATGTTCTTTAGAAGTTTTCAAGCCAGTAGGAGTTATTAAATAAATTATGGGTATAGAAGTGTAACTGTAAGAAAGCACAAGGGTTGGGTGCACTGGCTCACGTCTGTAATCCCAGCACTCGGGAGGCAGAGGCAGGAGGATTGCTGAGTTCAAGACTTGCCTGGGCTACATAGTGAGCTCAGGGCCAGCCTGATCTACAAAGCGAGACCCTGTCTCAAACAAAACAACAAAAAACCCACTAGGAAAAAAGGGCAAGACCAATCAGCTCAGTGTTTCCAAGCAATGGTATCTTGAGTGCAAATTCAGTGAGTGTGAATAACATGATCTTGATCCTCTGGGGACACAACTGAGACCTTGGAAAAACACGTTTTTACAAAGGCTTTCTAGATAAATTGATGCAAAAATACAAGACAGCAGAATTATGTATAGATTTGTTGGTATGCAGAAGAGAAAACTTTGGAATGAAATAGTTTTATTTTGAATTCCTAATGTTAACAACACAAGTTAGTAATTCTTTTTTTTTGAGACAGAGTCTTGCTTTGTAGTTCAGGCTGGCCCTGAGCTCACTATGGTGCTCAGGCAAGCAGCCGCGAACTCAGCAATCCTCCTGCCTCTGCCTCCCGAGTGCTGGGATGACAGGCGTGGGCCACCACGCCCGGCACTGTGGTATGCGGTGTTGATTGCTGGTGGGCGTGTCTCCACGCCCAGCATTATATGTGGTTACTGGGGATCGAACTCAGGTCCTTGCGCTTACAAGGCAGGCGCCGGAACCACTGAGCTAACCCTCCGGTCCACAAGTTAGTAATCTTAACACAACTTGTTGGATAGTATACCACCACTTTGTTTCTTTTTCAACGCTGCCTCTCCTTTGGAGCTTGCTTTTACTTAAACTTTTTTTCAAGTAATTATCTAGATATAATTGTAAGAAAAATATAAAAAGCCTTTATACAATTTCCCTAATGGTAGCACCTATTAAAGCTACAGGAAATTACTATAATAGATACTGCATTGATACAGACATTGATGAGACCAAGCACCAAAAGATTCCCACGGTTGTCTCTCACCCTGTCTTGATCCTTGGTATGGACTATCTGTTCTTCATTTCTATAGTTTTATCATTTCAAGAATGTTGTATTATGCTATCATGCCATATGGAAACTTCTGGAATTAGACTGTAAAATGGAGACTCCATTTAGATTGTTGTGTGTATCAATGGTTGGCTCCTTTTTATTGTGCAGTAGTATCCCATAATATGAATAAACCACAGTCTGTTTAATTCTCTAAATAAAGTCATTTCAAACCTATAAGGACCTTTGAGTTCTCCGAGGTTTTGAGAACTTGTGAATAATGCCACTATAAAAACAATAGACAGGTCTGGGATGAATGTCTAAGCGTGATTGCTGAGTGATATGGTAATTTTGTGCTTTCTTTTTTTTTTTTTTTTTTAAGAAATTACCGTTTTATTTTCTGGACAGGTTGTACCATTTTACTTTCACAACAGCAATGTATGAGTGATCCAGTCTCTCTACATCTTTGCCTAGCATTTGGTATTTACACGATTTTTCATGTTGTTCATTCCTATATACATGTAGTGCTGTTTCTCTTTGATTTTTAATTTGCATTTCCCTAATGTCTAATGATATTGAATATCTTCAAGTGTTGCTTTGCCATCTGTTTCATCTGTGCAGTGAGATTCTGTACTTCATCTGCTCATTTTTCAATTCTGAAGACTGCTGAAGTTTGAGTTATTTATATTTTACATACTAGTGCTTTGTCAAGTATGTTTTAAAAATACTTTCTTCAGCTTTTCTCTCATCCTTTTATCAAGGTGTTGGTCTTTCACAAACCAGTACTGATCATAAAAAATGATAAAAATTAAATTATAATTTTCCCTTTTACAGAGAGTACTCTTGGTACCAAATTTTTAAGTGGATGTGGATCCCAAAGGTTTTTTTCCTGTGTATATTTTCTCAATTATTTTATAATTTTATTTTTTTCCATTTACCTTTCTGTTATAGTTTGAGTTAACTTGTCAAATAAGTTGGGTCAAGGTTTCCTTGACCTCCCCAGCATCTCTGTGTGAAAAGCCATCATTCCTTTATTAAATTACTTTTCTTTGTCAAAATTAATTTGGTATATTTTATGAGTGTTTCTGGAATAGATGTTCATCTTTCTGCCAGTACATAATCTTATTATGTTAGGTATATAACAATATTGAAATTAGGGTAACTCTGATTTTCTTTTTCAAAATTATTTTAGCTATAGTTAAATATAGTTAGTCTTTCAATATAAAATTTAGAATACACTTGTCTTTAAAATAAAATCTTGCTGAGATTAGTATTCTTCATGGATATAGAACCTCATAAATGTAGTAGAAGTAGAATTCAGCAATATATTAAAAATTATGCAAATGTAGTTTATTCTAGAAATTTGCAGCTGACCTAATATTTTTAATTCTTTATAATTTACCATATCAAAAGATCACAATCATATTAGTCAATGAAAAGAAAATAATTGACAAAATTCAATACTTATCAAAGAGATAAATGATTTTGAGCTGATCTTGGTTTTGGTTTGATTAGCATTTTAAATATGAAAGCTTATGTCCCTTGCCCAATTTGAGGAGTGTCTAACTATTATTTCTTTAGATATTTTTCAGCCTTATTCTATTCTTCACCTTTATTCTATTTTTCACCTGCTCTCCCTTGAAAATACCGATTATTTAAGTGTTAGATCTTCTGTTACAATCTCACAGATCCCTAACTCTGGTCATTTTTTTTT
>PVIC010023410.1:0-26866 GCA_004025085.1 Thryonomys swinderianus | reverse complement strand
GAAGAAGAAGAAGAAGAAGAAGAAGAAGAAGAAGAAGAAGAAGAAGAAGAAGAAGAAGAAGAAGAAGAAGAAGAAGAAGAAGAAGAAGAAGAAAAGAGGAAGAAGAAGAAAAGAAACTAAATGAAAAGATTCAAGCCCTGCCTGGTTTTGTTAGAGAAGGCCCATTTACCACCTTTGCTTTAGGCCAGGTTGGGGGCTATCCTGACCTGTTGCCTCTAGCAAACCCACCTCCCGAGGCAAATCACAGGCCACAAACTACCCCAACCAATGCAACTTTTTTTTTTAATCATTTTTCTCCGTACCCCTCATCCAAAAGTAAAATGAATTGAAAACACTCTCCATCTGGTCTTATAGTCCTGTAACTACATGTATTATTTTTGGCATAGAATGTTGCTTTTACTTTATTTTGTAACCGCCTTTTTCCAATTAATACACTGAGCCTCGTATTTCATTAAGTATTCTCCCTCGCACCAAGGTTATCTGTAGGAAGTACTTCAACTCTTCAGGTCCCTACTAGCCAAGTGACAAAACCAGGATTGTCATTCTCCAACTGATAGCAGGTTCTGTCTCAAGATTTTTACCCATTTTCGCCTGGCCGCTTGTTAAGTAAAAAAGCAAGCGTCTTTGCCTGGCATCTGAGGGCACGTTATGGGGTGTGGGGCATTCCGATTTTCCCCCAACGGTAGCGGGCAGCCCCGCCCCCACCCCAGCCATAGGGCGTTGACGTCACCGACAGAGCACGAGGCGGTGCAGCCAGGAGTCACGCGCTTCGCCCCACCCGTTCCTCGGGTGATCCGCCTCCGCAAAGATCCTTCCGCCGCAGCATGGAATTTTCCAGACGCTCCGCCGGCCCTTCTTTCGAGCCCTGTGGGCGGACGACCTGAGGCGACCCCGGCAGCCCCGGCTGCACACTCAGGAATGCAGCTTTAGTTAGCTTTCCACTCGTGCAGCCCCTCAGCGAAGTGGCCCCTACCGCACAGACACACCACAGAAAAGTGAGACTGCTCCCCCTCAGCCCCCGCCTCCCAAATGTGACCTTTGGATTTGTCCTCGATCCCATAAAGCATTGCTGGGGGAAGGGACAGTTGGGGAATCTGAGGGAGTGGCCAGCAGGGGAGACCTTGAACAGCCCCAAGTTGGCTGCTGGGTCAGGGTCAGAAGGGACTTTTTTTCCCCCCAGTGACAGTGGAGGAATCGTCCCGTTGAGTAATGCCCATGTGATGCGACCCAGGGCTATAAAAGCAAAAGTCGTGACTCGTCCAGCAGGAGATAGAGGCAGGGAGGGCCGGCGCCTGGGCTCAGTGGTGGGGAGGAAGTGGCAGTTTAGGGACTACGGAGAGATGGGGGTGGAGACTATGTTAGAAAGGGGTAGCAGGGTGGGGTTGCGAAGCGGAGGGGGGCAAAGAGGGGAGATTAGATTTTGGGATCACAGTCACTGGGGAGGCTGCGCTGAAAGTGCCCACAGTAATATATGGCCAGGCTGTCCTTGCTGCCTGTCAGACAGAGGGGCTTGACCTCCAGGAAGAGGCTTTTACATGGGCCAAGTAGAACCTACAGAACCTTGGTTTATGTAGGAAAAGGAAGCTGAGGTGGAAAGGTGGAGAGGCGAGGAAAGGAGGTAGAGACAGGTGGACCTGGCTGGTTGATACCTGTTTAAATGATCGCGGAAGGCAGCCAAGGGAGTTCAGGGAGGGCCGACTTTGAACTTGTCGATATCAGCAGCCTCCCTTTTTTTCCAGAGAGAGGGGTGTGAACCCGCCTGGGGATGAGGCCTGGTCTTGTGAAAACTGGATTTAGCTTCGCGGGGCACACAGCTCTGGCACAGGGTGGTAGGTAATGTGGACTCAGCCTGGTGGAACCCAGGTCTGGGTGTGAGGCAAGGCCTCAGTTGGAGGTGAGGGGTGGCATGAGGAGCGCTGCAGAGGCAAGGAGCCACGCTCACCCGTGGCTGGTGTGGCACTTGTTTGCCAGGTGGGGGCTGCTGAGGCCGGATGTGTGTCTGAGGGCAACATTGACGACCTTTATTTTCCAGGTGATAGTGGCCCCCACTGGACTTTACCTAGGTTCCGCGCTAATCTCTCCTGTGAGCTCACTCTACCCCTCCTCCTCCCTCTAACTCTCTGAGGTTGTCCCTTGACTTAAACCTGTCGTCTGGTGGTAAGACTGGGGAAGTCGCTGGAGCTGCTGTTGGAGTCTGTACCTTTGGTAATAGTGGAGGAGGAAAGGCCCCCTCCCGCTGAGACTCCCGGTTGGTGGGGTGGGTCGGGTCGGTGTTGCTTTTGGAGAGGGTGGGGATTGAATGTGCACCGTTGGGTGGGCCCACAGTGATGGTTTCCTTCGAAGGTCACATGCCTCATGGACGTGGTTTGTTACTGTAGTGTTCATCATGGCGAGCAGATGGCACCAGGAGAAATGGAGCCCCTGCCAGTGTGAGTCGTAGCAGTACAGGAGGGGAGACCCTGAAGGAGACAGCCCGATTAAATTGAAGCCTGCAGATTGAATTCCAGAGGCTTGGGAGGAGTTCTCCAGTGCCGTGTGTCCGGGCCTTCCTCGGGAAGTCCTGTATTCGGGAAGCCTCCGTTAAAATTTTCAGATGAGCTTAATGGGGGGCAGCCCAAAAATCCAAAGCAGATGCATCCAGCCTGAGGGGCCATCAGCTCTGAATGAATGTCTGTTCCTGGAGCACCATCCTCTGGGCACGTGAATGCCAGCAGGCACTCCTCGTTTCCTGGGGATAGAGGTTTTCAGATGCTGCAGCTTCTAAACTGAGCCTCAAGGCATTCTAGTTCTGTGCTATGAACCTTGCTTGCTTCAAGAAGATTAAGCTGTAGAACATTTTAACGATGCCTCAACGCAGAGTGATGCCTAGTAGATGGCGCTTGCAGATGGAGCCCCGTGACCTCTCATCTACCCTCCTCCTTACCTCCCTGCCTGTGCACTGGCCAGAGGAAATCTTAGTGTGATGATGAAACTCTTGGGTGTTGGGGAAGCTGTACGATTTTAAGTGTCTTAGGTAGAGGGGATGTGTAAGATGAGACAAATTATGGGCGATGAAGAGGTTAAGTGTGCCCAAGTCTGGGAGGGTATAAGGTGATCATTCCCAAGTTCTGGGTTTTGGAAGTGGTGTATCTCTTTTTGGACACTGTGATGCCATCACAGATCACTGAAAAGAAAATGAATGGTGGATGTGCCAACCGTACTACTCGTGTGCTGGCAAGGGAACTCTGCTACTGAGCTCTGTCCTCAGTCCAGAGCTTTGATTCTACTTATTCCATTTGTTTCAACTTGATTTTTACTTGAGTAGATTTCTGAAAATTTGGCATTCCAACAGGAGGGGGGAGTTCCTCAGGTGGGGCTGGGGATGGATGGGGATGAAGACAGGGAGAGGGAAGGAGGATACAGCATAGGGTGAGAGGTGGAAATGTGGCTTGAGGGAGTTGGGAGTGTGGGTGGGAGGGAATTTAATGGAATTTAGGAGTGAAGAAAATACTAATGGTAAAGTGTTAATACTGGTTAAATTGCTGCTTAAAAGTAGTAGAAATTGCTTAGAAATTCTAAAAGTGCTTAGAACTTGATGACGAAGGAAAAAAGCAAAATTGTTTTGCTTTGCTGAAAAGTGAAGAAAATCGAAAAGGTGACTAAAACCCTAATTATCTAATCATTTGAAAAATGGAGTCAAACTTACATCCAGGTGGTTTATCTGAAGCTGTAAAGGTGTGTGATTTTTTTTTAAAGGAGTAATAAGTCTTAGGAAAGACTTAAAGGCTTAAATTGTGTGTCTTTAAAGCTAAAGTGTGCCCTTGAGAATAAATGGGTTCTTCTGGGGTTATAAGTCATGTTTAGTCACTGAGATAATTTGTGATTGAAAATTCTGAGCATAGTGCAAATGAGATGCCTTTCAAGGGATCTCATGAGAAATTTGTGTATTATAAAACATATCTTCTGTGATAGGTCAGTAATTATAACATCAAAATTTTGCTTAACATTATCTTTTCCAGATAGTCTTTCTAACAAGAAACAAATAATTTTTGTGATCACTAAAATTACTGTAATAATTGGTAACAAACAATCCATATATCTTGGCTAAGGTTACAGTGAGTAATATATTGTATCTTTAGTTTAAAGCTGCTATTTAAATGATCCTGGACTAGAGGAAAAATTCAAAATCACTTAGGGAAAAAAGCAAAACTGAGGAGAAGGGGACACCTTACTAGATACAACCTGTAAAACTTTAGAGACTAAAAACCGTATTTGTTTTTGACCTGCCTCTGTTGAGTCAGTAAAAAGTGGCATCAGTGACTTTTTAACGTCTCATCTCTTTAATTTCAGTTTAAATCCTCAATGCTTTTATCCTTGAGGTTTTTCTTGTTTGGGCGTTCTTTTTTAAATGGATAATATGTTGATGTGTTAGTTTAGTTTCTAACCAGTAATTTAAGTTACTGTCATTAGAACTTAAAGTGTATTACTCATGCTTGTGTGGGAAAATACGTCTGGGTATGAATTTAAAGTGTATTAGTCATGTTTGTGTGGGGAAATATTTTCCAGTATACTGTTGTGAAATGGGAGCTGTAAAAACAGATGGTTAAAAGTACTTATTGTTCTGCAAGGTAAGAACGCTTCTGTTGCATCATGTATGTACTTGCTAATCACTTTTCTTCCCCTTTATAGCATAAATAAAGGTTTGAGTTCTAAGCTTCGTAGAATCCTTGTATTGCGGTTGCATTTTTCAATCTCTGTCACATGCTCATAATGAAGGTGGTTATGTCTTCACTGTTCACTAGTTCCAAGTAGTTGAGGCCATTGCTATAGTTAGGAACCTCTCTACTGAAGGAGACCTGCCATGCCCTGAATGGTCTGAAAAATGGTGGGCAATGAGGCAGAACCTGGGTACTGTTGGGAGTCGGTAATGTTTGTGCGAAATGATCCTTAACCACATGGCAAAAAAAAGATGTGTGTGTAGATGGAGAAGTACTTTGTCCATATAATGTTAGAACATTCCCTCGTTATTTTCAAATGGTATTTTTAATAAATTATTTGGAGAGAACAGTTTGAATAATAGGTGGACATGTAATTTAGCATGCTTCATATATTCAGTCTTTGGATTGTGATTCCAAAGAATTCTCAGCTTCCATTTTTCTTTTGGTGCTTGTCAAAAAAGTTTGGGCTTTCTTGTGGAAGTGCTATATTAAGGAAACTGCATGTGGGTGGGAGCACTTGGACTCCAGTGTGCGTCATGCAAGGAAACTGTCCTGTATCCTGGGTGGGGAAGGGCCGTAGTGACTCATCCCGGGAGCTGATCAGGCGCTCTTCTGCGTCACTGGCGGCTGCACTGTGTTATTTCGCAAAAAAAAAGTTTGGGCTCAGATTAGAAACCCTGCTAAGAAGGGAGGGACTTACTTGAAGAGGAGCTGGGCAGGATGACTAGGTAGTCTGCAAGGCTCAGTTATTAGGGATGGGGAGATGTGTCCTGAAATAAACAGGCAGGGTGGGGACAAACCAGGGGACTGAGTGTCCTGAAATCTTGTGGTGAAAGAAAGCTGTGAGACTGCAGTGCAGTCCTGGCTCCTTGAGTGACCTCTGCTTCCTGATCATCCCTCGGGGGACCCCTCATTTGTGTGCTGTTGGAAACCTAGTGTGAAGTGCTTGGAAGAGCATGCGGCCCAGCAAACCTGTATGCTCAAGAGTGAGCCTTGCCACATGTGGCTCTGTGGAGCTCCTCTCTGCTTGTCACCTCTCTCCTCAGTCCCCCAAAATGGTCTGGGTCTCCTTTCCTGCCGTACCCTCTTGCTTGGTTCTTACCCCTGGATCACAACAACACTTTTCAGAGCTTGTTTCTCTTGTCCTTTATACAATAATTATGAAACTTGGTTCTAACCTAGGGCACAACTGCTCTACGTGCTTCTTTGTAAGTGGGACTGTTGCCCGGCAACTGTGGCAAGCTAAAAACATACAGGGTCAGTGTTTGCATTGTAAATAGTTGTGGAATGGGGCTAGTGGAAATGAGGCTGAGCGCACTGCCTTCCGTGAGGGTAAAGGACTTCAAGATACGGGTGTGTGTGTGTTTCTGAGGATTGAACTTGGGGTGCTCTACTACTGAACTACAGAGCTGTATCCCCAGTCTTTTTTTTTTTTTGAACATTCAGGTCCTTCACACTGAGCTACACCCTCCTTTTTCTTTATGTGTGTGTGTGTGTGTGTGTGAAATCTTGAGACAAGGTCTTGTTAATTTCTCAGGCAGGCATGGTACTTGGAAATCTGCTTCAGCCTCCCATGTACTTGTTGGGATTATAGACCTGTGCTACCAAGCCCAGCTAGACTGGATTTTTACCTGGTTATTGAATGGATGGGCCTTGGTGTTGATACTACTGCTGGCAGTTACTACTAATCAGTTTCCATATTCATGCATAGGTCTGAATTCAGTTTTTCTTCATACTTTCTAAAGGTAGGGTATGTATGATCCATTACAATTCAGTGAGTGGGCTTAGGATGATTTTATACAAATCACAAGTATTGGGATATCATAATATCAGATGTTGAATCTGAAGTGCTTTTAAAACAAAAACCACCTAAAATCAGAAATTAAGACTTCTCTGTGTGCCCATGTTGGAGACACTGAGAAATGAAAGAAATGTCTTACGTATAAAAATGAAAATGACAAAAAAAGAAAAGAAAAGAAAATGACAACAACTATCCATTTACGCCACCTGTGGGTTTCTAACCAGTAAGGGACTAAAAGGACTTTAGTGCTGGGGAGCCTCATTGTGTATAATTAAGCCTCTGGAGGAAATCTTAACCTCTGGCCCACGTGGTACTCATTGTGGTATGGTGCTGGTATGGAAAGAAAAAAATAAAATAGGTTAGCAATTGGAACATGTCTCATAATTTCATATTAACACGTGAAAATAGGTAGATGTAGACTTAAGTGGCAAGGGGAAGATAGATAATAAGTAAAAACTAAGAAGAATGTCATTGTAAACATTCTAACATTCCATTGTCAACATTCCATGAACCTTCCTGTGGGTTAGGCTACTCCCTGCAGCTCTCCTGTCTGGTGGTTAGGACAGCTGTCACCTGCTGGAGGCTCCTCCTCCAGGCCTCTGCCCTGCACCGCCTTCTCTCTCTTAAATAATTCGGTGAGTTCTCATGTGTGAAATGGTTTACAGTAAAGTTTGCAGAAGGAAAATTGAAAAAAAATCCTCAGTAATTTTCCATTAACAAATATACTGGTATGTCTGTTTCTGGAGGTTTTTTACCCCTATGCTTCAGATATATGTATTTTGATACAAAAATGAGAGTTCACCTGTATTATGTTTTGGATGTCTTGCCTTAATTTATAGTAAATACTTTGTCTTGTCAACATCATGTTTAGTGCTGATGTAATATTCCATTATAAAGTTGTATCAAAGTCTCATTTAATAGATTTTTTGTTCTCAGAAAATAATGCTTTGTTGTGTTTATCACATCTGTTGTTATGGCTGAGATACTCATGCATTTCTAGAAGAAAATGATTATGTCAAGCCTCTTAAAACTTGAGGTTCATATTACTAAGCCACCCTCCAGGGAGAGATTTTCCAAATCATTGTTCTCAGTATTGAGGAAAGCCAGCTCTTCCCATTTTGCTCAGAGTGGGTGTTATGAGATAAATCCTGTGCTATCTGGATGGTCAGCCTGATTTATCTGTGGGTGTGAATGAACGTTCTCTGCCTGTGGTGAAATCTCATCTGTTGATTGGCCATTTGCAATGTGTGTGACTTCTACTCATTACTTATTTTTTGGTTGGTGATTTCATGAAAGCAATTTACATATTAAGTAAAGATATTAATGATCCTTTGTTATGTTCGATGTAAATATCTTCCTAGTTTGTATATTGTCTTTTAATTTTCCTTATGGTTCAAATACACAAAGCTATACATAAGGTTTTCTGGGGTTAATCGAACCACTGTGGTTTGTGCACTTGGTGTTATGCTTAGATCTCCTATTGACCCATCTATAATTTTTTTTTTTTGAGACAGGGTCTCGCTTTGTAGTTCAGCCTGACCCTGAGCTCACTGTGTGGCCCAGGCAAGCCTCGAACTCAGCAATCCTCCTGCCTCTGCTTCCTGAGTGCTGGGATTATAGGTGTGAGCCACCACGTCTGGCTATAAATATTAATCTATATTTTCATGTAGCACTTTTGTGGTTTCGTTTTTCACATTTAACCTGGACTCTAAGTGGAGTCAGTTGAGGAATACGCATGTGAATGGCAGGTTCCCCGATTGTCCTTGTGGCCAGAAGGGATGATGGAGTAGTAGAGCGCCTTGTCTGCAGAGGCTGTTGTCAGGGTGGAACAGTTCACCAGAGAAAACCTCAGGAAGCTGGTGGTTTCCCCAGTGAAATCCTGAAGTGTGGTACCTCTTTGATTCCCCAGCCCTGGGTTAGCTGGCGTGGACCTGTTAGCTGGCGTGGACCTGTCGCAGTGGATCTGAATTCCATTCCCAACTCTACCACTCAGCATCTTTGTGACTGGGAGCAAATTATATATGGTTGCCAAGTCCATTTTCCTTGGCTGTGAGGTGGGAAATGAATGCATGTTTTTGGCACATGGTTTTCAGTACCAAGCACTTGCTGTGATTTATCCTTCTCTGCCCTACTCTCTCTTAGTGCCCAGCATTGTGCTCTGTCATTTTCTCCTGCTTCCCTCTCCCATTCTGTAGCTGCCATGTTCTGGCCTTTCATGCAGTGGAAATTTGTGTGTATACACAAGAGTGGTCTCTTCTATCTTTAGCCTTAATTTGTGTCTATTAACCATCTTTTATCAACAAAGTCCACAAACACCTTTACAGAGTTTTTCTCCGGCTTGTTAATCTCTGCACAGTACCCCTCGGATAGGATCCCAAAAGTCTGAATGTCCTAAAGCTGAATGTACATTTATTTCTGTGACATGCATGGCCTGCACTGGTTGGTCAAAGAAGTCCAGGACCTTAAAAAAATCTCATAAACCAAAATGATTGTATCATTTTATTCTGTTGTGTTTATCATAAAGGATGGGTTGTCAGTCTCCTCAGTAAACAGTATTTTTGACTTTTAAATTGGGCTACTGTGCATCTTCATAAACTTGGCATGCTTGTGTATTTCCCACAGGGATGTCATCTGGCCACCACTGTGTGTGGCTTTAGAACTTTTCTGCTTGTGAATTTATCATTCTGCAATTACCATCATCAGTTTCAGTTTTACTTATTAATTGCTACTTTAAATTTTTCTACGGTAAATACTCAAAGTTTACTATCTTAACTATCTTTAAATTACTGTTCAGTAGTGTTAAATGTGTTCCAGTTGTTTGTAATCAGTCTCCAGAACTTTCTCATGTGGTAAAAACTGAAACTCTGTATCATTGAAACAGTATTACACTCCATTCTACCCTCAGCCCCACTTCTCCTCTCCTCCCAGTCCCTGGCAACCACTGCTCTTTTTACTTCCAGTTTCTGCTTCTGATTACTCTGCATATCTGATGTAATTGAATGGACCAGGATTTAGCTCAAATGGTACCACCTACCTTGGAAACATAAGGGCCTAAGTTCGATCTCTGGTTCTGCAAAAAAAAAAAAGAAAAGAAATCACAGGGTATTTGTATTTTGTGATTGGATTATTTCACTTAGTAAAACGTTTTCAAGGTTCATTTAGATTGCAGCATGTGTCAGAATTTCTTTCATTTCCAAAGAGCTGATGACAGTCACCTTGTGTACATGTCACATTTGTCTACCTGCTCCTCTGATGAATATCAGAGTTGCCTCCACCTTTTGACGGTTATAAATAAAGGCACTTTGCACGTAGGTATATGTGCAGATGCCTTCTTGAGACCTTGCTTTCGATTCTTTCAGATAATGGACGTGAAGTAATAGTTACTATTGTTTTGGTTTGCATTTTGCTAATGGTCAGTGTTGTTGAGCATCTTTCATATGTGTGCTGACAGTTTGTATGTCTTTAGAGGAAATGTCTATGTAAGTCCTTTACACATTTAAAAAATTGAGTATTTTGTTATTGCAGTTATTTACTTATATTTTTCTATTCTGGAAAATTAGCCCCTTATCAGATACATGCAAATGTTTTCTCCCTTTCTGTAAAGTTGCTTTCTCAATCTCTTGATCAAATCCTTTGATACACAGAAGTGACTTGTTTTGTTTTGTTTTGTTTTGTTTTTGAGACAGGGTCTTGCTTTGTAGTTCGGGCTGGCCCTGAGCTCACTATGTAGCCTAGGCAAGCCTCGAACTCAGCAATCCTCCTGTCTCTGCCTCCCGAGTTCTGGGATTACAGGCGTGAGCCACCACACCCAGCTTCAAGATATATTTTTAAAAATTTAATTGTGTTTAACTTGACAGAAAAGTTACAGGCAATTTTTGGAATGTTCTTATTTAATATAGTGTTGCGATTCACCCATTTGCCTAGGTGGTTTGTTTGGCTTGCTTACTGGACCGAGTCCTCATGTGACTCTGTCACAGTTAATTCATGGATTCTTCCATTGTAGCAACTGAACTGTTTTTCTTCTGCTGCTTTCTGTTATCTCTTCTTTGGTTAAACAAGCCATATGTGATGCGTTCTTGTTACATGATCCATGAGGTTGGCACCACCCATCCCCCTTGGTCTCCAAAGTTAAACTGTGTTATATGCAGCTTCCTGCCAGACCTCTTCTGTTCATCTACATGTATATTGAAAATAGATAAGGCATTGTTTTTCTGTTCTACATAGGTGGTAAGATACTATTTACTTCATACTGTATATCATTATTGACTTACTTTATCTAGCGATGGGGGAATTTATTGTGTAATGTAGGACTGCCCTCATTCTCTTAAACAGATAGAATTCTATACCCTGGTTGTCTGTGAGTTAGTCATTGTGCTGTTGACGAAAATTTGTACTCTTTCTAACCTTTGGTATTTCAGACAAGGTGATCACCTCATACATAACCCTTGTGCACATTACATGAATGTTTCTCAGGGTAGCTATCAAGCAGTGGAACTTCTGGGTCACAGGACTTGGGTTGTATGTTTACTGTGTTCTGTCCTATTGCCTTCCAGAATGACATACAGATTTACATACCTGAGTATAAAAATGTTTTTTCCATACCTTTTTCTGAACACTCAGAATATGAAACTAAAAATTCTGCCCATGCCCGTCTTGTATGTATAGTGAGCCATTGGAGACTTAACTGGCACAATAGATTCTTGTCATCTGAGTATGAATTTAACATTTGTGGGGTTAATTATGACAGGGGTCCTGAGGGTCCAAGACACAGAATAGGTCATAGTTTTGTCAAGGTGTAAGTTTTTAATGCCCATGCCTTGAGGCTGCTAAGAACTCCCAGTCTAATGCTTTGCATCCATGTCACTCTGGCCTCACTCTCTGGTCATTTGTACATCTCAGCAACTCTTCTGAAAGGTTGATAAAGTTTGACAGATTTAGTTAAGTCCACGGCTCATGTTCCTATCGTATAAACCACTGTATTGTGATGAATGGGACTGCAGAGTATATGTTATAAATTAGTAACCAGGGTCAGGGAAGCTGACACTGGACAGCGGGTACCGTTTGCCAGCTCTCACTATCTCCAGGAAATGCTGGAGTTCCTCAGACCTCTCCACCTTTAGCAGCTGTGCACTGCCCCCTAGCTCTGCTGTTACATGACTACGGTGTGACCTGCCCTCTGTATCAAAGCAAGGTCCTGTCTCAGCCTCCACAGCTGTGCTGAACCCAAAGGTAAATTCTCCACTGATTTCTTCTAGTTTATTTCACATACATGTGTAGAAAATGTTCAGAATAAGACTCATTCATGTTAAAACTTCAAGCCTTACAGGTGACAGTGATGTCTGGTCTCCCTTTCTTTAGAGGCAACTACTGTGGTCAGTTGCTGGAGCTGCTTTCCAGAGAATTCTGTGTGTATATGAAGCTTTGGAAGTATGGGAACACCACATACCCCTCCATCTCGCAGTTGGGACTGTGGGATTAACACTGCGCTTAGATGTGTCCGTGCTTACACTTGGCCTTGGCTTTCAACATCTGGGTAAATTGTAGCCACCTCTGAGTCGCTCATTCCTCTCATGAAGAACAGTTTGGTTATTCCAAGAGTTTAGCCTGGACAAGGTTGTAACCTTATTTAAGGCTATCTTGAATATCTGTCGGAGTGTGTTTTCATGTACATGGGCAAGTATATCTATGGAGGAAAATTTTCCTTCAGGAGAAATTCTAGAATACACAACATGCATATTTCTAACTGTGGTGGCTACAACCAGGTAGCTTTCTAAAGAGAAATTCTAAAGAAATTGACATTTCTGCACTTCATTACCAGTCCTGTGTTTTAAACTTGTCTATTTATCAATGTAAAAGGTGAAAATAGCATTTAATCGTAGTTTTAATTTGTATTTCTAGTGGGTTGTATAATTGTTGATTCATAAGAGCTCTTTGCATGCTAAGAATATTATCTATTTGTTATTTGTACACAAACATTGTCCCATGCCTTACTTGTCTGAATTTTATGGCATAATATTTCTGTTTACTAGAGTTTTAAATATACATACACTCACTTATTAATATTTTATTTAAAGGCTTTTGAAGTTTATGAATGTTTTGGAAAGGCTAATCCAGCTCAACAATTTTTTTGTTGCACCTCATGTTTTATCCTAGTAAGTATATACTTTTATTTTTCTAGATATATCTGGATTAAATTTTGGCATAATGAGTGACTGACAGATACTTATCCTGTTGTCTGTGTATCACTTTCTGATTAATATACCTGTTGGCCATTGAGTTGTTGTAGACAGTGCTTTAATACATGGAAAGGATGGTGGTATCTCATTACTTTTCCTGAATTTTCCTGACTGATCTCACATGATTAACTTTCCCTATGATGTCTTCATTATTTTTCTCCTGTGCAGGAGTAAGCTTTGTTTTTTTTTAAAATTTACTCACATTGGTTTAATCTGACTTTGTATTATACAGAAAGCTGCGGTGAGCCGTACTCATCTGTCTGAGACTCACCTTTTGGCAGACCCTGTCCCATCTATATGGCCACTCTGATCACAGAATTCTTTTATGTATTTATTTTTGCCTAATGGTCACTTATTGCTGGTACAGCGTGAATGTCCTATTGTGTCATCTTTACAAATGCTCCTATACAATGTTTATGCAAACCTAGCAAATTACACTCAAGGTCACATTCAGGGAGAGTGAAGCCAGGAGGGCTTTGTTTTCTGAACCACTGCCCCTGTGTTGCTGGCTCCTCCCAGGAGGAGTTCTATTTACTGACTGTCTGATGGGATCCTATGCTAGTAATGAGCACACGATCTTCATGTTCACCCGTTCTCTGCCTTCTGCCCATGGCCTGTAAGGCCTCACACTTACCATTGAGCTGCACCCAGCTCTTGTTGGAACTGTTGACAAAGTGTACAGAAATTATACACTCTGGAATTGGCATTTCTTCAGTGCTTCAAGACACTATTGTGAATATGGTGTCCTCTGTGCCACACAGTGGCTCCTTTCTGGGACTCCTGAGCGGGGCCCTATTGGTCCCTTCTCTGACTGACTGTCCTGGCTAGGTGTCTCCAGTCACCTCTCTGAGGTCAGCCCCTCCTTCTGCCTGGTTCATTGGGTGGAGCTGAAAGTTATTTTAATATTCCCCACAGAAGTCAGAGAGATGTGTATGGTTTCTTTTAAGCTAAATGTTACCATGTTTCTGATTAGGATTTTTTCTGACTTACTCTTGAAATAGAGTTAGGGCGACTTGCTCCTCTAAAATGAGATTACCACCCTGGAGAGTGTGAGCAGTGTGAAGGCTTTTGAGTCCAGCTGCTAAGTGCCCCGAGGAGGGAGGTTCAGCCAGGTACCCCACCAGATGTCCAGCAAGCTGTTCCCTGCCAGGCTTGCCCACACCATTTCTCCAGGTTTTAAAATACGGTATTTCAGTGTTGGCGTTGCTTTGTTTTTTTGTGATGCTAGGAATGGAACCCAAGGCCTTGCACTGTGTCTCAGGATTTTAATTGCATTTTGTGACTGAGAGAACCAGAATGATGACGGGTTACATGTGTTCTGTGTCTCTCTGGTGTTTTCTCCCCGTGTGAGAACTCTTACTCTGAGGACGCTAACCTTGCATGTTACAAAATGCTTTTCAGGTTTATAGTTGGCTTTTTGTTTTTTAAATCATTACTCGTTTATTAATATGGTGGTAAATTCAGTTTTCTATACATTATGAGATTGATGTGCTGCCTACTGTGCTAAGAGGGCTATTAGTTTTCTATACATTATGATGTTTATTCCATTTTTACTACAAGATACACATTTTTTTAAAAATCAACTTGTTTTTATGAGGAAATTAAATATTTCCTGAGAAAAAATCATTCTGTATTTTTCTCTACCAATAAACTTGAAACAACTTTCATCCAAATCAACTAACTGATTTAAATATCTCTGCTCAATGGCAACAAAGGCCTACTTTGCATGATTTTATTCTATATAACATGCCTTTTATTTTATGTGTTGAAATTTATGTGTTTGAAATTTTAGAGTCAAATCTATAAATTGTCATTATTATGGCTTCGACTGTTGGTACTGTTCTATGTTTTCTTTTGGTTCCTTTTTGACATTAAACTCTTTAATCCATCTAGAAATGACTTTGGTGTACAATATGAGGTAGGAATCTAATTTTCTTGTTTCAAAATGATAAGTTAATTTCCCAAGTGCCATTTATTAATTCTACCTTGTCTAATGATTCAAAATGTTATTTAATTATTAGCTAAATCATACCATTTATTTCTGGACTTACTGTTCTGTTCTACTAGAACTATAAGAAGTTCTCAGGCCAACCCAGTGTTTTAATTTTCTTAGCTTGATACTGTTTAATACATAATAATACAGGCCCCTATCATTCTTTTAAAAGAATTTTTTGGGGAAAAAAAAGTATTTGGGTTGTCATATAATTTCATCACACTTCTGAACTATTATGACACTGAGACTCCCCATGTTGAAGCTGGCCTCCCTGTTCTTTCAGGGTGGGATGACTTTTTTGCACTCTTTGGGAGTTTTGGACTGCTCTTTATACGGGTTATATATGTTTATGAAGTTTGCTCCTCGGAACGTTGTATCGTGGTTGGATGTGTTTTCTACTAAAATTTCTGATCATGGTAATATGTGATGAGACTTGTTTTGTGTATATACTTCGTGCCTCACCATTAGGGTCAGTTGGGTTGCAGCTTAGTGTATTGTGATCACAAGGGCAGGCTTTAGAGTCAGGCAGTAGCTCTCATCCTGAGTCCACCTCTTATTTACCACAGAAATGGAGAGGGGGTTAGGGAAGTAGAGCAAGTGTTGTGGTTAGTACTCATGTGACATGGATTAGGCACTGTTCTTCTCTTGCATTTTCCAAATAAAGAAGAGTTATTTCTGATAATTATAATACCATTATATGTCTTGTTCACTACTGACTGTCATTACTGAGTTGTGAACACTGGGGTGTCCTTGTTTGTCCCAGTAGTGGGATCCATCAGTGCAGGGAGCAGGACAGTCACACTGGGCCTTAGGAGCCACATATATGCCATTTAAGGACCTGTTTCATGATGCCTAGTGACAGTTGTATTCTTGGTAGTCAAAAGGAGTAAGGGTGATAAACTAATAGACATTTTGAATTTTAATATTTATGTATTTAATATTTCTGGTTCTTAGATATGGTTATAATATAGTTTTCTTTAAACGTAAATTTTTGGTTATTTTTCTTTCTAAAACTTGAAATATAACATCATGAAATTCATGCCTTAAAGTGTAGAGTGTTGTGAGTTTTGGTATATTTATTATGCTGTACCACTGTAATTTTTTTAATTATCCCAAACAGAAGGTCTGAACTCAGAAAACTATAATTTTGTGTCCCTCCCTTTTGCTAGTTCCTGGAAACTTTTGTTATACTTTCTGACTCTAGGAATTTTCCCATTCTAGGCACCTAATATAAGTATGATCATATTGATCTTTCTGTGTCCAGTTTATTTCACTTAACATACTACTTTCAAGATTCACCTGTGTTATAGCATTTACTCCATTTCTTTTCATGATCAAATAATGTTCCATTATACTGATGTACCACATTTGGTTTATCCCTTCATCACTTGAATATTTGGACTGTTCCTACTTTTTGGCTGTTGTGCACAAAGCTGCTATCAACACTTGTATACAGGTTCAGTGATGTGATGTTCTGGTTTCTTGCCAGCATTCTTGCCAACACTGGTTCTTTTCTGACTTTTTTATTATAGCTATCCTAATTGGTGTAAAGTGGTATTTTATGTAATTTTGATTTGTATTTTTTTCAGTGACAAAGTTTATCTGAAAAAGTAAAAGTGAAGAGCAAGATTACTGGCTCTTCAGAGTGAATTAATTTGGGCTCAGTAAAAGGGGCAAAAGCAAGATAAAAGAATACCATGGAGAAAAAAAGTAAATAAATAAAATGGAGTATTACTCTACAATAAAGAAAAAAAGAATACCATGGAGAAAGCAGGGTGGGCTGGACTATCATAAGAAAGGCCAAGATAACCTGATTTGCATTTTTCTGATCACTGATAAGGCTCTGTGCTGAGTCTTTGCCCTTGCCCATATTTTAATAAGGTGTTTGGTGCTTGTACTCTTTGTTTAGTTTTTGTTGTTGTTGTTTTGTTTTGTTTTTTTGAGACAAGATCTCACTTTGTAGTTCAGGCTGGCCCTGAGCTCACTATGTAGCCCAGGCAAGACTAAAACTCATAGCACTCCTCCTGCCTCTGCCTCCTGAGTGAAGACTCCTTTATGTATGCTAGAGTCTAGATGCTTATCAGGTATATGATTTACAAATAGTTTCTCTCTCTGTCTTTGGTAGCCCTGAGGATTGAACCTAGAAACTACTGAGCTAATTCCCCAGACCTTATTTATTTGAGACAGTCTCTTTAAGTTACCCAGGCAGGCTTTGAACTTGGAATCCTCCTGCTTCAGCCTCTCATAGGCATGTTCCAGCATATTACTTTCTTCCATTCTATAGGCTGTGTTTTTACCTTCTTGACAGTATCTCTTGACAAATAAATTTATATTTTAAAAGCAGTTTGTGGGCTGAGAACGTACCTCAGTGACAGAATATTTGCCTAGCAAATATGAGGCCCTGGGTTTGATCCCCAGCCTTAAGTGTTTGGAACTTAGACATGGCAAAAAAATCTGAAGGTATTATATGAATGATACTTGAGGAACTGTCCTTTATAAAACCATAGGTTTTAGAGGCAAAGAAAAGGCACCAATCCTTAAGTGTGAAATGGATGGGAAGTTCTGCTCCGGTGGGTCCTTTGTGTGTGACAGCAGCTGGGCCATGTGTTGGATAATGGGAAAGGTGTCTGTTTACTAGATGTTCAGAAGGTTTTGGTTTGTTGTTGTTGTTTTGGAATCATAACAGATGTATTTCTTCAAATGCATCTGATGATTTTAATTTTATTAATGGACTACTAATAATTACATTGATACCACTCCTGTGCTTTCTGAAACCACCCCATTACAAGCCTGGTGTTCTGTTGATACAGGAATGAATTATCACGTCTGCTTGGATGCTGGAAGCCGTCGTGCAGGTCTAAGAATGTCTAGAGAGGCAGACAGTCTGGAGCAGCCGTTGTGAACACAGCAGAACAACCCAGCTCTGTTCCCCTTCTTTGACACTTAGGCAAGTCACCAGATCTCTGCCCTCCATGTACTGCAAGGCACAGGAGTGTCTTACAACAGCCCTGGGGGCACTTTTCTGTGGTGCTTCAGAGATTATTTGAAAACGTTCTCAGTTTCTTCTTGTGTTTTTGGACTGCTCAATATTTCTACATCATCGTGAGACCATTTTTCAGTTTTGTTTTCCAGAAAAATACTTTTTCACTTATATTAGGGCAGAACCCACAAGTTTTAGAGGCAGAGACAAGGGAGCAATCTTTGAATGTGAAATTAGAAAGAACAGGGAAGGCAAGGGTTTGACTTTCACCCAGAGAAAGCGCATTCTGGGGAGGGAGAGGCTGAACAGAGCCCTTCAGGAGGGACTGGCCAGACCTTCTGTCCGGCAGTCACTTTGGGATCCAGGGTACAACCTTGAGGACGCCCGAGGCTTTTCTTCTGTACTAAGAAGACACTGTGTTAGTCTTATCTGGTCTATATTTATGGTTTTGGTTTAATTTGGCCTTTAAAGATTTTTTTTTTTTTGAGACAGGGTCTCGCTTTGTAGTGCAGGCTGGCTCTGAGCTCACTATGTAGCCCAGGCAAGCCTCCAACTCAGCAATCCTCCTGTCTCTGCCTCCCGAGTGCTGGGATTACAGGCGTGAGCCACCACACCTGGCACTGGCCTTTAAAATTTTTAAGTGCTTGCTAATTATTATTTAACTATTGTTATAATGTTTCTAGTTGAATGAATGGTTACCCACAAGGAAAGAGCAAATTCAATTTGAGTTTTTTTGCATGTATTGATCCCTTCCTTCATTGCTTTAGGTAATTTTTCAATTTGTTCCATTTTTTGAAACAGGATCTCACTATATAGTCTAGGCTGGCCTCAAATTTCTGATCCCCTTGATTCAGTGTCCTGAGTGCTAAGATTACAGGTGTGCACCGTGAGGGTGTGAGGTTGTCATTTGCAGCTGGCGGCTGGAACCAGTTTTTTGCAATTACAAATGGTTCAGTCACAAATCGCCTCCAGTCCACTTTCAATCCGGATCCCCAGTGGCCACAGGGAAGGGGCTGTGGCTTGCCTCTCCTTACTCACTGCCCTGTGCCCTCAGGTTCTAGGGACCCCTGGGAAGACCGCAGTGTTGTTCAGGCCACCGTCACTGTTACCTTTGCTCACTGAAGGCCTCCCGGAAGTCATTTTCCTCCTCACCCTTGCAGCTGCGGGCACATTTCCCTGTGAGGCTACCCCTGTGTGCCTGAGGTGCACACCCGAGGGACTTGTTACTAATGTGTTGGATTCTTTGCTCATCTTACAGAATGTCTGACTTCTCCCTTTCTGAGGCCTAATAAGGCCAGAGCTTTGTTGCTCCGTCATCAGGTTGGGACTTAGATGGCCAGGCACATTTTCTCTTCTGTGCTACTGCGATAAGTAAGTGTGGTTGGGGCTGACGTCACAGGGAGGCTGTGAAGGGAGATGGGTGCCAGCCTGAGGGAGGGTGGGAGGGAGGCTGGAGGGGCTGGAGCTTGCAAGCCTTTTAAGGTGCTGAGGCTGGGCCCACCGGCCCTGAACCCACCTGGTGGTCCCTGGAACTTGGTGTGCGTGTGTGTCCATGTTCGTGTGTGTGCACATGTATGAATTGTGAACAACTCCGCTTGGATTACTGGGTTTGAGTACAGAGATCCCCTCTCGGCCGGCCAGCCCCTCTGTGTGCCTCTGGGCAGGTGACAGCTCCACAGAGCCGCGACTTCTCTCTCATCTGGACCTTGCAGGGGATACAGCTTCTGAGCTCAGGATCACAGGAGGGGCCCGGGCCCTGCTCCATGGTGAGGACTGCAGGCCCTGGGGGTGCTCTGTGGACCTGCAGCGGACCTCGGGGAGCAGAACCCCAGCCAGGGCAGTGGGTCCAGGACTGGCTTTTCTCACCTCTGGGCTCTGGGAAGCTGGTGCCTCGGACCCTCATCCCCAGGAGTTGGACTCCAGGTTAGTGCAGAAGAGCTGGTGGGACACGGTTGTTCCAGACTCACTGCTAAATGTTGCGGTTCCCAGGAAGGACTCCACAGCTGCCAGTGGCCAGGAGCTCAGAGGACAGCAGGCAGGTGGGCATTGTGTGTGACTTCGGATGCCAGGCCCTGGCAGAGCAGGCAAACCAGCAGCAACCAAGTTAGGCCAGGTGTTGGGAGGTCCCCATAGCTCTTAGATCTCCTGCTCCCATGCAAAAATACTGGCTCTAATTACAAGCAGTCTGCACGGAGCAGGTACAGGTAAAATCCCTTTCCCCTTGCCTGCGCCAGAGCCCCCACAACGGTGGCCTCAAGTTCCTCAGGCCGTTTCTGGAAGTATGTGTACACATACAAGTCCTGACTACTTGTCAGGGCCGACAGAATCCCACAACAAGCAGGACTGTGACCTGTGATTCAGTTTGCTGATCTGACTCCATGCACGCTGCAGTCGGGGATGTGCATCCTGTACAGTGGGAATTGCGGGCTGTGAGGCGGACGCGCGTCCCCTGTGCCCCTGCAGGAAGGACTGTCAGGACAGGCAGGAGTGAACTTGGGAGGGAGGAGGCGCGGAGCCGCCGCAGGTGTTTCTTTTACTGACTGTGGCTCATGGCCACAGTCAGGTTTTGCTTTTCACCTTTCAGTCTGTGGAAAACAAGCAGGAAAAAGCAAAAGGTGCTGGTGGTGGCACGTCCGCACAGCTGGGCCGGGGTTCGAGTCCCCGTGGCGCCTGCTTCCATCCTGCTTGGCTCCAGATCCCGCCTCCCCAGCCAGCCCCAGGGACATCATCTCCCCAGGAGCAGATAGCCTCTTCCTCCCCTTTCCCCTGGGCCTCTCTCCCTCTCTCTCTCTCTTTCTCTCTCTCCCCCCTTTCTTTTGCTGGGATTACAGGCATAAGCTACCATGCCTGGCATTCAGGGTTTCATTTTGTAGTTCAGGCTGACCCTGAATTCACTGTGTAGCCCAGGGTAGCCTCAGACTTGTGGCAATCCTCCTGCCTCTGCTTCCCAAGTGCTGGGATTACAGGCATAAGCCACCACACCAGGAAGATTTTGTTTTGTTTTGTTTTAAATTTTTTGTTGTTGTTGTTGCTGTCACTCACTTATCTGCAGTGGGATCAGAGCCCAGCTCTGTGGGACCCTAAAGTCTTGACCTAAACCTCTGCCCCACTGGGCTTCAGCAGCAGGACCTGGTGAAGTCTGAGGAGGCCCAGGGTGGGGGTGGGCGAAGGACAGCACCTTCGCTCCTGCAGAGCCCCAGCGCCTGCGCAGCACCCCTTCTGCCTGAGAGGGGGAGGCTACAAAAGACACGCCCAAGCCCAGCCCAGAGGAGCCATGGGAGGAGTGGTTCTTGTCCTGGGCACCTGGAAGTCCTCTTAAACTGTTATCAGGTAGTTTCTCTTGGAAATGGCTCACCAGGTGGACATTACCAGGTCAAATTTTCAAACAAATAACTGAACAAGACAAGCTAAAATGGTGACACACTTTATTTGAAAAAGTGAGGATGGAGCATAAGGGAGAAACTGGCTCTGCGGGGTGAACTTGGGCTAAACAAAAGAGAAAAAATTAAAAGCAAAAATAAAAGTACATCCTTGGTTTGGGAGACACAGAACAGGCTATCATGAAGAGACTTGGTAACAGGCTCTTCATGTGTGACATCTGTGTCCTTTTATGCTGTCCACACCTCACAGGGGAACCACCACGAACTTCACGTACAGGACCCTGAGAGGCAGTGTGGCAGATTCGGGGAGCCTCCATCTACACCTCTCCTCCTAGCCAACTGAGGCCAGACCCATCTCCTATCTCAAACCCACACTGACATAGAGCGGGGGTACCGTTCAGGTACTTCGGGTAAAGAAAGGAGACCTGAAGTTGAGGAGACTTGATGGGCAGGACCCTGCTGCTAAAGACCAAGGGGGATGGACCCTTTGTCCAGGGGAGCTGTGACCCAGGCTCATCTCCAGCTCAGCTGTGTGGGGCCCAATGCCACCAGCTTCCATGACACCCTTGTCGGGTCCTATTCATTTGCTATAGCAGCTCACAGAACTATGGAAACACTTTTCTTAGGTCTACACATGAACAGCCAAAAGGAAAAGATGCATAAGGAAGGGCCGCTGAGCTTCTGTGCCCTCTTGCAGTCCACCAGCCTCCTGGAACCTCAACATGTTAGCTACCCAGAACCTCAGAACTCAGTCCCTTTGTGCTTTTGTGAAAGCTTCAGTATAGAGACGAAATAGCTAAATCGCTAGCCATTGGTTTATCAACTCAGCTTTCACCCCCCACTTCTCCCATGCCCAAGGTTGGAGTGAGTGGAAAAAGGATCTCAGCCCTGCAATCAAGTAGGTGGTTTCCCGGGCAACCCCCGCCCCCAGCTGCTCACCACCCTCTCACAGCCTCCAGTCATTTCATTATAAAACCCCAGGGGCTGGGGATTTAGCTCAAGTGGTACTGCGCCTACCTCGGAAGCACAAGGGCCTGAGTTTGATCCCCAGTAACTAACAAACACACACACACAGTCCATAATCATGTAGGAAAAGGTTTAGCATAATAACTATTTCAGGACCAGGAATTTAGCTCAGTGGTTCTGGCATCTGCCTGGCAAGTGCAAGGTCCAATTTTTTTTTTTTTTTTTTTTTTTTGCCTTTTTTTGGAGACAGGGTCTTGCTTTGTAGTTCAGGCTGGCCCTGAGCTCACTATGGTGCCCAGGCAAGCTGCCGCGAACTCAGCAATCCTCCTGTCTTTGCCTCCCGAGTGCTGGGATTACAGGCGTGAGCCACCACGTCTGGCATTGTGGTATGCAGTGTTGATTGTGGGTGGGCGTGTCTCCACGCCCAGCATTATATGTGGTAACCGGGGATCGAACTCAGGTCCTTACGCTTGCGAGGCAGGTGCCGGAACCACTGAGCTAACCCTCCGGCCTGCAAGGTCCAAATTTGATCCCCAGTACCACACACCACAATGCTGGGTGTGGTGACTCATGCCTGTAATCCCAGCACTTGGGAAGCAGAGGCAGAAGAATTGCTGTGAGTTTGGGGCTTGCCTCGGCTACATAGTGAGTTCAGGGCTAGCCTGAACTACAAAGTGAGACCCTGCCTGAAAATAAATAAATAACTATCTCCATATCATTACAAAAACCATAGCAAGAATTGTGACTGGGAGCCAGAGATGAAGCACAGTGGCACCATGCATGCCAGGCAAGCACAAAGTCCTGAGTTCAATTCCTGGTATTAAAAAGAATGTGCTATTGGCATACAGAAAAAGAGGTAAGAAAAACTTAACGAACTAATAAAAAAAACCCTACAACATTTATGTATCTATTTATTTACTTACTTATTTTTGCAGTGCTGAGGTCTGAATGCAGGGCCTTCTCACTGAGCTGTTTGCAGCCCTTTTTTCTTTCTCATTTTGAGACAGGGTCTTGCCAAGTTACTAAATTGCCCAGGCTGGGCTCAAACTTGCGATCCCCCAGTCTCCCAGGGTGCCACCGTGAGCGCACATAAAGGAAGCGATGCTTCTGTAGGCCGAGGATCCGGAGAGGCCTAGCTGGATGTTCTGTGCAGGATCTCTGGGCAGGCTGCAGTTGCACTGCCAGCCTGGGCTGTGCAGCTCTTCCCGGGGAACGGGCAACTCACCTGGGGCAGAGGTCCTTACTGGGGCTCAAGGCTCACTGCAGGATGCCTCAGTCTGGTGGTGAAAGCCCTGGTGACCAGGGCCTCTCCTGGTCCCCACAAGACTTTTCTCCAACATGGGTGCCATTCTCCATAGAGCAGGTGATGAGAAACAGAATGTACACACTGAAAAGTAGACTCAGTGTCTTTATAATCCCATCTCAGAAGAGGTATGTTTTACTTTGTCACATTCTATTGTTCAATCCAGTACCTATTCTCTGTACTCTTTTGTTTTTTTTTCCTTTTTCCAATGAGGTCATTTCAAGCTGGTCCCAAACTTGTTATGTTAACCAGGTTGGCCCTGAACTGCTGGTAACCCTCCTGGATCAGCCTCCTGAGTCCTGACATAATTTCTTCATTTGGATGCTTCCAAATCTGGGGCCTTGCTTATTGCCTACACACACACACACACACACACACACACACACACACACTGCCCTATGCCCAGGTGAGCCAATCTCTAGGGATAACAAACAATTTACCCAAGGGGAGTGTCCCTCTCCAATGTAAACCACCCAGCCTGGAGCTGTTCTTTTTTTTTTCCTTGAGACAGCATCTCACTTTGTCATTCAGGCTGGCCCTGAGCTCACTATGGAGCCCAGGCAAGTCTCAAACTCAGCAATCCTCCTGCCTCTGTCTCCGGAGTGCTGGGATTACAGGCATGAGCCACCACGCCCAGCACTGTGGTATTGATTGCTGGTGGGTGTGAGTCACACACCCAGCACTGTATGTGGTTACCAGGGATCAAACTCAGGACCTTGCGCTTGCAAGGCAGGCACCAGAACCACTGAGCTAAATCTCTGGCCCCTTAATTTTTATTCTTTGAGAGAGGGGTCTTGCTACATAGTTCAGGCTGGCTTTGAATTCATTATGTAGCACAGGCTAGCCACAAACTTGTGATCCTCCTACCTTAGCCTTCCAAATTGTGAGATTATGCCTTCCTAGATTTTTGTATTTTGAGGCAGGCCTCAACAAGTTACCCAAGCTGGCCTGAGAATCCATGATCATTTTTGTTTGTTTTGTTTTGTTTTATTTTTTAAAATTTATTTATTTATTTAGAAACATGGTCTCACCTTGTAGTTCAGGCTGGCCCTGAGCTCACTATGTAGCCCAGGCAAGCCTCGAACTCAGCAATCCTCCTGCCTCTGCCTCCTGAGTGCCGGGATTACAGGCGTGAGCCACCACACCCGGCATCTACCATATATTCTAGAGTTTGTTACATCTTCGGTATCTCTTCACTGAGACGTAGGTGCTCTTGAGACAGGGAGGGACTGTCAAGGTAGAGGGAACATCCTCACATGAAGGTGGGGTGGGGGTGGTGCAGAACCAGTTGAAGCGGCTAAAGCAGACCAGCTGTCCTGTGCCTCCTGCAACCCTTCCGGCCCAGGCTGCTGACACGGCTCTGGAGGGACCCAGGACGCATGCCAGGCCTAGAACAGGTGTGATCGATCCCAATTCTGTCCCGCTGCAGTACCATACCTGCTCTGTAGAGGGCAGTGCACCCTCTAAAGAGCCCCTAGGGCCAGAGCAGGGCCCTGAGACTACCAGTGTCCTGCCTTCTTGTTTGTTTCTTTTTGTTTTGCTTTTGTCCACACTGGCCTTGAACTCCCTATATAGTTCAGGCTGGACTTAAACTCCTGATCCTTACAGGTGTGTACCCCCAGGCCCTGTTTATCCCAGTGCCTAGAGATCCAGGTGGCTGGTGGTGCCTGCAGAAGTCTGGACTCGGGAGGAGGAGCCACAGCACACAGGTCTGGGCAGCTCCTGAATGGCCCTGTTGCCAGTCCCAATTGGCTGGAAAGATTTTACAGGGCATCAGTCTCCCTTCAGCACAAAGGGCCTCCTCTGTGACCTCACCCTGAGAGAATCCAAGGTCCACAGCCTGAACCCTGTCACAGGCTGGCTGGAGGCTGACTCTCCATGAGGCCCAGGCCTGTGCACCAGCCTCCGAGGCCTCTCTCTGGTCCCCAGTGTCATCCTCCACCATTTAGAAAGACGATCCCACCTTCAGGCCAGGTGCTCTGCTGGGATGTCCTGTCCAACTTCCCCAGCAGCTCGTCTTTCCTTCCGGACCTCATTAAAGTCCCCCAGTCACAAGGCACTCCAGCTCGTGACTACTCTACGATGCTGGTGCCCAGCTCACTGTGTGCCTCAGTCACGGAGCTTTCCACACCCCCTGACGCATGGCAGCTATTTATAGATGTGCTTAACTCCTTGCAGGGAAGCAATTCAAGCCCAAGCCGCTTCCGGAAATAGACCTGAGACGGTATAGAAGGGCTGGAAAAACACGGTGCTTTTGCTCAGGGAGTATGTGTGCGCGTGGCGTCAGCAGGCAGCAGTGCCACTGAGCTCAGTCCTCAGCCCTCAAGTGTCTACAGTGTCTGGAATCAGGCAGTGATCTCCATAATGCGGAGTTATCCTGGACAAAGCCAACTCCCAAGCTTCTCCATCAGTGCTCTGAGGTTTCCTTGGGGTGTGTGTGTGTGTGTGTGCAAATCACCTATCCCGATGCCCTTCTCCTCTGCCCACCATGCTTCACCTTCTTCTGTCGCCTAGTGACCTCAAGGAGTAAAGAACACCTTGGTGAAACCTGGCTCCTGCCCGATGCCACAGCCCGAGAGCAGGCAATGCGGCCCAGGAGCCGGTGCAGGAGTGTGACAGCCAGAGCCGTCCCTGGGCTCCCAAGCTGCTGTTTCTAAGCCTCAGCCCAAACCGGAAAGGCCAGGGCTCTGGGAGACCGGAGAAATGAAGTGGGCGTCTGTCCCATGCAGGGACAAGGCAGGCATACCAGAGGGATCTTGAAACGTGTAAGTGAAGGACAGCTGGCAATTACTGGGAGTGACGGACATGGGCACAGGGGAGCCCCTCTGCCCACCCGGGAGCAGCCCACAGCCCAGGGGCATCTCGGGGCTCTGCCTGAGGTGCCCCTGCCTGTTGCCCTCCTTCTCTAAACCTGTTCACACTCATCCTCGGCTCTGCTCAATGTCCTTCCTTGTCTTCCCTGTTGAGGACTGGTCTCAGCGGGGCTTGGTGGCTTGTACCTGTCATCCCAGCATTCCAGGAGGAATGTAGCAATTTAGGGACACCCTGTTTCAAAAAATAATACTTTTGGGCTGGAGATTTAGCTCAGTAGTTCTTCCACTTGCCTAGCAAGCGCAAGGTCCCTGGTTTGACCACAGTAACCCCATACAATGATATGATATTGGGCCACACCCACCAGCAATCAGTACCATACCCCACAGTGCTGGGCATGGTGTCTCATGCCTGTAATCCCAGCACTCGGGAGGCAGAGGCAGGAGGATTGCTGAGTTCCAGGCTTGCCTGGGCTATATAGTGAGCTCAGGGACTGCTTGAACTACAAAGCGAGACCCTGTCTCAAAAAATAATAATAATAATAATACTGTTGGGCCGGGTGTGGTGGCTCACGCCTGTAATCCCAGCACTCAGGAGGCAGAGACAGGAGGATTGCTGAGTTCAAGGCTTGCCTGGGCTACACAGTGAGCTCAGTGCCAGCCTGAACTACAAAGTGAGACCCTGTCTCAAAAAAAAAAA
>PVIC010023409.1:0-26877 GCA_004025085.1 Thryonomys swinderianus | reverse complement strand
TTTTTTTTTTTTTTGAGACAAGGTCTCGCTTTGTAGTTCAGGCTGGCACTGAGCTCACTGTGTAGCCCAGGCAAGCCTCGAACTCAGCAATCCTCCTGTCTCTGCCTCCTGAGTGCTGGGATTACAGGCGTGAGCCACCACGCCCGGCTAGAGTCCCTTTCTTGAATATACCTGTACTATTTGTTTTTCAGGGCCACTATCACAAAATACCTCAAACTGGGTGACTTAAAACATGGGCATTTATGTCTCACAGTTCTAAAGGTAGAAATCTAAAACCAGGGTATCAACAGGACGGTGGCTCCTCTGAAATTGTCAAGGAGAGTGCTTCCCTGTCTCTTGAGGTTCCAGTGTTTTATGATAGTTCTGTCATTCCATGGATGGCAGCTGCTGGATGACAGTCTCTGTCTCCAGCATCATGTGACATCCTGGAGTCGGGGTGTAGCTCAGTGATGCCACACTTGCCTGGCAAGTGCAAGGTCCTGAGTTTGATCCCTAGTATCACATGCGCACACACACACACCATATGGCATTGTGTCTCCTCTTGGCATCCCTGTGTCTCTTCTCATAAGGTGTAAGGATCCGGCTTAACCTGACTAGCACTGACTTCATCATAACCACCATTTCCCACCAAGTGATCCTGGCACATATTCCAAACTGTAGGATAAACATAGTCATTAAGATAGGTGAGCATTTTGTGCCATAGCCTAGACTGTTTCTTAACTGATGTTTGGTGTTTAATGCTTTTTGAGAAACGCAGGTACATTCCAGCTGGTGGAAGTCTGCTTTTGACTTAGCAAAGAAACTCCTCCTCTTGCCTCAGAGTACAGGAAGCCTGTCCTGCATCCACCCACACTGTGCTTCTGTCCCTAAGTCCCTGACAAGCTCATTTCCTGCAGTGGTGGGTCTGTCTGCTTCTTCCCTTCTTCTCTTGGCACCTTCCACCTTTGGCAGCAGCTTCCCACATACTGAGTTTTTCTGGAGCCCAGGACACCAGTCACTACATAGAGTGCTCACTTCTCATGACTTTACTATGACTTCATCTAACTAATTGCATCCATAATTAGCTCACTTCTAAATAAGGTCTTAATCTGAGGCACTGGATTGAGGTTCTCAGCATGTATCTGTGTGTGCATGTTGGGGAGGACACTGTTCAATCCATAAAAATAGCTAATTTAAATATGACATCTGTTTTTCTTCAGATATCAGATTTACATACAGGTTAATCAAGAAGATTCCCTGATGTGGTGAAAACAGAAGTAAGGAAGGCAGTCATGAAGTTAGCAAGGAAATTAGAGGGAGCCCAATGTGGGAAGACAACAGCAGTGTTCTTCTCTGTGCCCACGATGCTACAATGCGTGGCTACAGGGCTGTATGGCAGCAGCGTCCGTGGTGTACTGGTGTGATGAGGTGAGCCGAGGGAGCCAGGGAATCGAGGTGATAACCCTGGACAGGTAGGGAGGTGGCCAGTTGGCAGAAAGCCATGGCAGAGACTTGGCCTTTAATGTTGAGTAACATGGAGAATCACTGGAGGATTTAAAGCAGAAAAGTGACATGCTGCGCCTTATATTTTAAAGCTTGCTCTGGCTTCTGTGTGGGGAACTTCTTGGGGAAGGGTAGATACAAAGAGGAGATTTTTAGCAATAATCCAAGTGAGAGTGGTGACTTGCATTTAGGTGGAAGGCACACAAGTGATAAGCAATGGTTGGATTCTGGGTTTACTGAAGACAGAACTGACTGGCTTTGCAGAGTTGCTGTGTGGTACGAGAGAGGCTCACAGAACACATTATGTTAAAAAAAACTCCTTTGGAATCCCTGAGTCCTTCCTTGAGCATCTACCCCTAGTGATGGTGTTCAGCAGGATGCTAGACTTATCCAGTGGATGTTTTATGGGCCCCTAACTGTGTACCAGGCATTGTGTTGGAAATACAGTGATAGATAAGATCTCTGGTTCTGGATTGCATTCAGAACAATTTCAGTGTTTCATTTAAGCCCCTCCACAGACTAAACATATGCTGCCATAAGTTTTCTCAATATAGTTGCTACCCTGGTGTCCATTTTTTTTTTTTTTTTTTGCTTTTTGGTGACAGGGTCTCGCTTTGTAGTTCAGGCTGGCCCTGAGCTCACTATGGTGCCCAGGCAAGCCGCCGCAAACTCAGCAATCCTCCTGTCTCTGCCTCCCGAGTGCTGGGATTACAGGCGTGAGCCACCACGCCCGGCACTGTGGTATGCGGTGTTGATTGCTGGTGGGCGTGAGTCTCCACGCCCAGCATTGTATGTGGTTTTTGGGGATCGAACTCAGGACCTTGCGCTTGCGAGGCAGGCGCTGGAACCACTGAGCTAACCCTCCGGCCCCTGGTGTCCATTTTTAAGCCCAATGTAAGTTATCTGATACCCAAGTAGATCCCATCACCTATGCACTGGTTAAAATTTCCTCTCCCCATGTGGTTATTTGCAGTGTAACCTACTTGTCCCTTATCCCAGTGACTCGAAACCCACATCTCAGAGCTGTTGACCACAGTCAAACCTGCTGGTGAAATATATACAGCCCCTCCCTTTGCACATGTTTGCTTTAAACTAGCCAATCCTCAAGCCCTCCACCCCCGATGGGAAAGTGGAAAGGCTAACATGTGGACCTTAATAAAGGCATAGCTTCAGTGGTTTCTGCAGTGCCAGACCCCACGTGGTATCTGAACTCCTGCTGCCTCTAGACTTTGGCTAGGCCTCCTGCTTGCACTCGCTGCCTCTGAGGGATATGTGCGGAGTGCATTTTTTTTCTGTCTCATGCACTTTGGTTTCACCTCCTGTGTCTCACCTGACTAATGCAACCGAACCTCACTCCCCAGCAGGGCTCTGCTACAGAGTGGCTGTTTTGATTTATGGCTACTTTCAAGAAGACCTCAACACCAATATAGGAAGAAAACACAACCCAAACCACAGCACACATCCAGTCATTAAACAATGACTCCTTTGCCCATTGTTTACAAGCTGATCAGTGATTTATGACTCAAACTTTATGTTCATAAAATTATGTCCCAAATGCTAGCTATTTGTACAATAGTAAAATTTTGTAATAATTTTCAACTTATTAAAGGTATTTCAGTTTTAAAAAGTATTTTAAAAACAATGGCAGCCTATAAAAATTAAGCTTTAAATTTTTTTTTGTCTTTTAACCTAAACTTCTGATTCTCTGAAACTCCTGCTCCCCATACTTAGGTTTCTTATTCATAAAGATTCACTTGCAGGCCGGAGATTTAGCTCAGTGGTTCCAGCACCTGCCTTGCAAGCGCAAGGTCCTGAGTTCGATCCCAGTAACCACATACAGTGCTGGGCATGGTGACTCACACCCACCAACCATCAATACCGCACACCACAGTGCCGGGCGTGGTGGCTCATGCCTGTAATCCCAGCACTCAGGAGGCAGAGACTGGAGGATTGTTGAGTTCGAGGCTTGCCTGGGCTACATAGTGAGCTCAGGGCCAGCCTGAACTACAAAGTGAGACCCTGTCTCAAAAAAAAAAAAAGATTCACTTGCTATGTAGATTCAGGTCCCCTGGGAAGCACACACTAGATTCTCTTTCTCTCTCTCTCTCTCACTCACACACACACACACACACACACACACACACACACACACAAGTAAAGGAGAGGAAGTATGGTTTTGGCAAAGAAAGCTTTCAACCATAATGCTGATATGTTTCCTGTACAAGGAAAGAGAGAAAGAAACAGAACTGGATAAAAAGATTCAGACTGTAGTACAAATGTGACATATCTTAACCAACCCAATACATGAGTTAACTTTCCAACTGTGACAGAATACCTGAGGAATAATGTAAAGGAGGAGAGACTTGTTTTGGGTCATAGATTCAGAGGTTTCAGTCCATGGTCACGTGGCTCTGTTGTATCTGGGGCCGGAGGGAGACAGAATATCAGCTAGGAAGCACAAGGTGGGATAGAGCTTCTCGTAGCAGCTGAGAAGTAGTTGTGTGTGTGTGTGTGTGTGTGTGTGTGTGTTGTCTTAGTTACTTTTCTGGTTACTGAGACAAAATACTCAGAATCCAAAGTTACAGGAGGGAAAGTTTATTTGGCTCCCACTTTGTGGAGGCTTCAGCCCATTGTTGGCTGGCCCCAAGGCAGGCTAGGTGTTTTGGAAGAAGGGCATCATGGAGGAGAGACAGATCATGATGGAAGGCAGCAGCCTTAATCCTAGCGTTACACATGAATCATCCCAGAATGACACCCTTAATCCTAGCATCACAGACTCTAGGTCCAGCCACCTCTGAAAAGCTCCACCTATGACTGCATTAGGGGGACATCTAGATACAAGCCATAACAGAGAGAGAGAGAGAGGGAGAGGGAAAGGAAGGAAGAGAGAGAGAGAGAGACAAAGAGACAGAAAGACACCTTCAAGGGCATCCCAGTGACCTGTTTCATCCTGCTATGTTCTACCTCTTAAAGTTTTTACCACTTCCCAGTAGTCCATTAGGTTATAAATCAATTAATGACTTAATACATTGGTAAAATTAGAGCTTTCATGATCTAATCCCTTTTTTGTTGTTGTTGAGGCAAGTTCTTACTATGTAGTCCAGGCTGGCCTTGAACTCACTATGTAGCCAAGGATGGCCTTGAATTCATGGTGATCCTCTGTCTCAGCCACCACACCTGGGTCTCATCACTTTTCAAGAGCCCCATCACTGAGCACTGCTGCACTGGAGGCCAAGATTTGAACACACGAGCCTCTGGGAATGCTTTACATCCAAACCTTAACTCCATAGCTCTAGAGTAAAGACCGTCCATTACAGCAATTGCTGTCCATGGGAAATTACCACACTGTGGCATCAGCATGCTCAGTAGCTCAGGGCTGCCCAGGAAGCTTCTTTCCACAAGAGGCTTCACCTTCTCAGGTATGGTTTTCCTTAAAAGGTAGTCTGAGCACACTTGCCATTGTGTTCGTGGGCTGGATGCTCCATTGAGTGAGAGGTCTCACCTGTGGATAAGGTGTATGGCAGAAATGCTCTCTACTGGTACAGGCTGGAAGTCTTTGGGCAGGAAATGGAAAGCTACATCAGAAGTAAATATTTCCTTTGGTGAGAACAAATTTTATGAACTTCTGGTCAGCAAAAGGCACAGTGTAGTCAAGTTGCCCCTTGATCCCTCAAAGAAGAGTGCTGTATTCAGAGATGGCCTTTGTTTCTGGCAGACTGGCATCCAAGGTGACCATAGCTCTTTGGGCTTGGTGAGAGTCTGTGCTACAGGCCCACTCACAGCCTCCAGCTCTGCCACCGGGGTCATTCCATTTGTGGGCCTTTTGGCTTCCACTGTTGCTCGTCTACTCTAAACAAAACAGCCAGATCCACAGATCCTTACAGTATCTCTATACCTCACTCAGTAAAACTTTGAGTCCTTACAAAGATCTAGAGGGCCCTATCCAGTTTCTCTGCCTCCCATCTCCCTTTCCCCAGTTCACCCTATTGTCATCCCCCGGCTCTCTTGCTGTTCTTGACTGTCCCGGCCCACCCCCAGCTAGGGCTTTTGTTCTCCATTGCTTAAACACTCTTCTATAGTGATAATAGTACCTTTTCTGATTTTTGCCAGAATCTTGCCCTTTAAATCAGCCCTCCCCTGGGCCTTTGACTGTCCTATTTATGATGACAGAAGGCACAGCACTTCCCAGTCCATCATTCGTGGATTTCCTATTTCCTGCTTTCCTATCTTCCCCTTTAAACTTAGTATCTTCTAATAATTTATTCTTCTACATAATTTATTCATTGTATTTATCGTTTAGTGTCACCCCTACTACTAGAAAACAGGGATCTTTATCATTTTTGCTTACTCAGCATTCTCCAGTCACCAAGAAGTGTGTGTGGAACAGAGAGAGAGCACAATTAATAATGAAAACTTTGAAAGTAGCGGTTTTCCCTGCCTCCCTAAACCACAGTCAAAGACGGCAAATTGAAACAAGGGTTATTATTGTATAGTAAAACAAAACAAGATTTAATAACCTCCAGGGACATATCAAAAGTGGTTAGGAGTGATATTTTAATTGTATGCTGGTGAGTTTTTACTTGTAAGCTTGTCTGTTCTACACGAGACCCCTAAAGGACCATTCTTTTTTTTTTTTTTGAGACAGGGTCTCACTTTGTAGTTCGGGCTGGCCCTGAGCTCACTATGTAGCCCAGGCAAGCTGCGAACTCAGCAATCCTCCTGCCTCTGCCTCCCGAGTGCTAGGATTACAGGTGTGAGCCACCACACCCGGCACTGTGTTATGCGGTATTGTTGTTGGTGGGCGTGAGTCTCCATGCTCAGCATTGTATGTGGTTTCCGGGGATTGAACTCAGAACCTTGCGCTTGCGAGGCAGGCGCCAGAACCACTGAGCTAATCCTCCGGCCCTAAAGGAACATTCTTTATGGCTCTGCTGTCTATGGTTTGGAAAATTGGTTTCATGATGCAGCGAGCAAGTCAGTGGGGCAAAGGCCTGGCATTCACATTTTTTATGTTTGAACAGTACTGTTTATGCAATGCAGCATTCCTTTTTCTTATTTGAACTGATTTTCTCATCAGTTTTGCAAGCAAGAAGAGAAAATTCTTATCAATAGATTGTGAAATAGATATTTTGCTAAAGCCCAATGTGTTTAAATAGTTCTCCCAACTTAATATTTTTTTTTCCTCATTCCTAGTTTTCTCATTTTCAGTTAGTTACATTTACTATGTGATTCATTTGAGGTATACCTGCCTTATCTCTTAAGTGAGAAATCATAGTGGCCTTTTGTTGAAATCATGTGTATTTGTTAATTTATTATCATTTATTCTTCAGCATTTATTGGGATGTCATTACATGTCAGGCTCTTTACCAGATGAATCACTGAGTCTCTGCCCCCCAGGAGCTTAGCAAGAAAAACAAACGTGACACATGTGTGCTGTGTGCTAGGGTTGAGGGAGAGGGTAAAGTTCAGCTAACTCTGGGCGGGGTAGAAAGCTGACAGGGAGTACTGTCTTTTCATCTTTCCTTGTATCTGTCTTCACAGCTGGTTATCTAATCCACATATTCCCCAAATGTGCTAAAATTTGAATTAGAATATTGTTTTCTCATAAAATAAATCCTGAGCAAATTATAATTCTGTAGACTTCTTCATACAAATTTTATTTTGTGCACTAGAACTTTTTAGAAATTTAAATAGGGTGTAGATTCCTTTTTCATGGACCCTTATTTATTATTTGTATATTTGCAATACAAGGCTGCCTATGTTTTGCAGAAGTTTTTATGAGGAGGAGCCCTAGGGCTAAAAGAATTTATATTCAGATGACAGTTGCCCCAATAGTAAATATGTCTACTCATTGATAGTCATTGTGAAGTGAGATTATAGTGTCATAGTGTGAAGTGTTACAGTTTTTGATTTTCATTTTATTTCCAATCTGTCTCCTTTTTTCTCTGGTTTCTCAGTGGGGTTCTAAATTGTTATACAGCTGATATAACATTGTGGTTTGTTCAAAGTAAAATCAAGAAAATACAGGAAGTATGTGAATGGCTGTATCCCTACTCACAGTGAAAACCATGCCACTATATCTTCCATATAGCTTCCAAGAAAAAACCAGTGGGTGTGTAGAAGATTCTGCTGGTTAGAGGAGTTACAGTACAGATTTTGGGCAGATGGAAATAAATAGGTTGTGTTGCTGCATCATATGACATTTTAAAAAGTCTTCCCATTCAATTAACTTTCAAAACTATAAACTACTTGAAGATATCTGTCTATCATACTGTCATGAGAATGGAAAGATAAAGCAGAGAGTCAAAGAAGATGGCTTAAAAGAGCTCCTAGTTTGTATTCATTTAATATAGAATATGATGGTGAAATGAATCCTGAACAGTCTTAACAGGGAAAGGTGTTAGCGGTAGAATAATTCATTAGCAATTTTTAAACTATTGTGGGTTGCCTTACTGGACATTATGTCTCCCCAGAAGACGTCGGTCAAGTCCTAACCTCGGGTACCTGTGAATATGACTTCATTTGGAAATAATGTCTTTGAACATGGAGTCAGGGTAAGATGAGGTTGTATTAGGTCAAGAGTGAGCTGTAATCTGATGACTGGCATCTTGATAATGAGAGGGATATGTCACAAGAGAGTGCCATATGACCAGGCAGACAGAAATTGGAGTGATGTTGCCACATATAAGGATCCCTAAGAGTTGTTAGCACCTTCCATGAACTGGGGATATAAGGAAGTATCCTCCCAAAGAGCCTTCAGGGACAGTTGGCACTCCTGACATCTTGACTTCTAGCCTCCAGAATCATGAAACATTTCTGTTATTTTGGAACATCAGCTTGAGGCAATTGGTTATAGCAGTGTGGAAAACTAATACAAAAAAATACAGATTGGGGCCGGAGGGTTAGCTCGGTGGTTCCGGCGCCTGCTTCACAAGCACAAGGTCCTGAGTTCGATCCCCGGTAACCACAAAAGATGCTGGGTATGGAGACTCACGCCCACCAGCAGTCAATAGGCATACCACAGTGCCGGGTGTGGTGGCTCATGCCTGTAATCCCAGCAGTCAGGAGGCAGAGATAGGAGGATTGCTGAGTTCGAGGCTTGCCTGGGCTACAGAGTGAGCTCAGAGGTAGCCTGAACTACAAAGTGAGACCCTGTCTCAAAAAAAAAATTATATATATATATATATATACACACACACACACACACACATATATAAATAAATAGATTGACCTAAATTTTGGACATAATAGTAAATGCAAAACGTCAGACTACAAAAATAGAAGAAATAAGAAACAAATATTGATTAAATTCCTGGTTGGCAACAAATAAGCTTTAAAAATATCCATAGTGGGCAGGAGATTTAACTTAGTGGTTCCGGGGTCTGCCTTGCAAGTGCAAGGTCCTGAGTTCAATGCTCCCCCAACCACATACCACAGTGTTAGGTGTGGTGACTCACACCCACCAGCAATCAGTACCACATACCACAATGCTGGACATGGTAGCTCACGCCTATAATCCCAGTACCCGGGAGGCAGAGGCAAGAAATTGGTGAGTTCGAGGCTTGCCTGGGCTACGTAGTGAGCTCAGGGCCAGCCTGAACTACAAAGCAAGACACTGGCTCAAAAAAAAAAAAAAAAGTCCATAGTGAAATTTCCTCCATAAATATTTCATTATCTCATTGTCAAATGAGAATATAAATAGAACAATAAGAGACAAACTGAAAAATATTTCCAGCATATGACAAGTACAGTATATTTTTAATATACATTACTCATACAGATTGAAAATAAAAGTAATGTTGGGCATGGTGTTGCACACCTGTAATCCCAGCACTCAGGAGGTTGAGGCAAGAGGATTGCTAGGAGTTCAAGGTCAGTCTAGGATGCTATAATGAGCTCAAGGTCAGGCTGGACTGTATAATGAGATGTTATCCTAAAAGTAAAAAGAGAGGCATTAAGAGCCATTTGGGCAAAGCACAAAACCTTTATGCTGAAATTTCAAAGAGAAAAGAGCTTGCCTTCTAAAGAAGATAGTAAATAATAAAATGAAGTTAAATTCAAGGCTTGTTAGTGAGAAATGGTAAGAAATAAAGCAAATATGGGAAATGAGAAATGCCAGGGTGGTAATAAGATTGAAATTATAGACAGTGTTGAAAATCCTAGAGCAAAGATTATTTGTGCATTTCTTATAGCATTTATCACTTTCTATTCTGCGTTCACTTTTTGTGTTTTATTTTTATGATAAAATATCAATAACATAAATTTTACAATTTTAAATTATAGTTCAGTGACTAATTACATTTTTATTGTTGTGCAATCATCACTTGTGTGAATTTCCAGAACTTATTCATCATTCCAAACTGAAACGTCATATTCATGAAATAATAACTCCTTTTCCCTTCTCTGCAGCCCTAGTAAACAGTGTTCTACTTTCTGTGTGAATTTGACTTATCTAGGTATTTCATATACATGAGATCATACAATGTTTATCCTTTTATACCTCACTTATTTCATTTAGCATCGCTTCAAGATTGATCTTCTGCTGTAGCATCTGTTAGAATTTCATTCTTTCTTAAGGCTGAATAACATTCTACATACACATACCATATTGTTTATTTATCTGTTGATGGTTTTTTAGGTTCTTTGTGTTTTTGCCCATTAATGCTACTGTGAATATAAGAATACAAATATTTTTACTTCTCTTTTTTTCAGTACACCCAGAAATGAAATTACTGAAACAAAGAGTAAACCTGTGTTTAATTTTGTAAGCAACTACTTAATTCAATATTCAAGTACTGTTTTCCATAGGGGCTATAAATTATACATATCTAAGTGTTCCTGTTTCTCTACACCTTCACCAATGTATCTTATATATATTTTTTAATAATAGCCACCCTGAAGGATATGAGGTGGCATTTTATTATAGTTTCGATTTGTATTTCTCTACTGAGCATTTTTTTTTTCCTTTTGAGACAGGGTCTCACTTTGTAGTTCAGGCTGTCCCTGAGCTCACTATATAGCCAGGCAAGCCTTGAGCTCAGCAATCCTCCTGCCTCTGCCTCCCATGTGCTGGGATTACAGGCGTGAGCCACCATGCCCAGAACTGTGGTATGTGGTACTGATTGCTGGTGGGTGTGAGTCACCACACCCAGCATTGTTGTATGTGGTTACCTGTGATGAACTCAGGATTTTTAGTTTGTGAGGCAGGTGCCGGAACCACTGAGCTAAATCTCTGGCCCAATGCACTTTTATTTTTAATGATGCTTTGTGGCTACTGATCATTGAATCAAATAAAAAATATTGACAGAGGGCCCAGAGATTTAGCTCAGTGGTTTCAGCACCTGCCTCGCAAGCGCAAGGTCCTGAGTTTGATCCGGTAACCACATACAACAATGCTGGGCGTGGTGGCTCACGCCTACCAGCAATCAATATCACATACCACAGTGCCAGGCGTGGTGGCTCACGCCTGTAATCCCAGCACTCGGGTAGCAGAGACAGGAGAATTGCTGAGTCCGAGGCTTGCCTGGGCTACATAGTGAGCTCAGGGCCAGCCTGAACTACAAAGCGAGGCCCTGTCTCAAAAAAAAAAAATATTGACAGAATAGACTGCATTTTGATTATAGGGCTCAATACATCACAGACATACTTAAATGTTTATTGAATTAAGGAATTAAATATTTTTTATTCTGAGGGACTCCATTTTTAGCATAAATGCTGATGACAGGATTGGAGAGTGAAGAAATCTTGCAACATACTATTCATATTGTGTTATGTGATGCACATGTGTAACACAAAAATGACACAAATACCAAAAATAATTTACATGGCTATTGTCAAAAAATGTCTCACTTCAACGTTAAGATGATGAATTGTAAGTGGAAGTTAGCCATTTTTTTCTCTCATTTGAATCTTTTTTTTAAAGTTTTTTTTTGAGATAGGGTCTTGCTTTGTAGTTCAGGCTGGCCTTGAGCTCACTATGTATGTAGCCCAGGCAAACCTGGAATTCAGCAATCCTCCTGCCTCTGCCTCCCAAGTGCTGGGATTACAGGTGTGAGCCACCATGCCCAGCATTTCATTTGAATCTTTTTGAGTTGATTAATTAATAATGACAACAACCCAAAATTATAACAGTTCTGGAAAACAGAGCAAAGTGATGTGGTAGTTACCCAGAATTGATCCCACCAAATCATGCTTGTTGGTGCCTATGTCTCTGTGTAGTTCTATCATGTACTGATACTGGGCCTTAATCAGTAGAATGTGGGAGAGTGATGCTGTTCCAAAGAGTGGTGTCCTTTTCACTCCCAAAAGCAGGTCACCATGGAAGGGGCGCAGTCCCCTCATTATTGAGAAGGGCCATGCACAGAGCCCTGGGTTGACAAGCTGTCTCTAATTAGGGAGTGAGGTTGTGTGGAAAAGCCTTGGAGACATGTAGAAGAAGTCATCTTGGGTGTCTCCATGCGATGAAGTCACTAGAATACTGGAGCCCAGCTGCCATCAGCCTCTAACTACATGAGAGACTCACAGTTGGACAGAAGAACTGTTCAGCTCAACTCAGTCAACAAATAGGAGTATGATGTCCATAATAAGCTGTTGTTAAAAACCACTAAGGTTTTGGAAGGATTGTTGCATAGCTATAATTCTGGAAGCTATAAAGCATCTGGAAGTGGACTAACACTAACAAAGCAAAACAAAACAAAACACCAGGTTGATTGTCTTATATGAATTCAAGGAAAAAATTCTGTGCTCAGAGCTATGGCACTGCTATCAGGAAGGCGCTCTGATGCAATCTGCAGTTGGAAATAGTGGGTGAGGAGGGACTAAAGGATATTAGGAAATGTCTTTACTTTGTTAGATATACTTGCTAAGTCAGGTATTTGGACAGCCAGCTTCTAAGTTGGATGGTAAGGAGTTTGTGGTACTTTCCCCTTCAAGGCTCCCATGGTAGTAGTCACCTCTACAGTCACTTCTTAGAGCATACACATTACCCAGCAACAGAGACTGGAATGTTTGGCCACATTAAAAAGAGAATAGGGGGACACACTTTGAAGCAAAGAATTTGGAAAATTCCAGTTATCTTACTTGAGGAAGTTTCAACATGCCTCTTGGGAAATGAGTAGCTGGAGATATTAAAAAAGCAGATGAGTTTCGGGCTGGGGATTTAGCTCAAGTGGTACTGCACCAACCTTGGATACACAAGGGCTGGAGTTCCATCCCGGTACCGCAGGAAAAAAAAAGGCAGATGAGTCTTACTGAGCTTGTTGTTTTCACTAAGTAAAGCATAAAGTAAAAGCAAACAAAAACTCTAGGAGAGAGATCTTCCAGCCAGCACAATAATAACAGCTGTCACTTAGATGCCATTTACCACATGTTAGAGGCTACTGTTCCAATTCATTTACAACCTTATAGAAAACTATGGCAGCAGAGTTTAGTGGAAGATGAGTAATCTGATCCCAGAGTTCTCAGTTAACCACACTATGTCACACAAACAGGATGTGATAAATGTCATTTAAAATTAGTGAGAACAGAATGAATGCTTCAATAATATTTAGCTGCTGATGGAGGAATTGGTCCAGATGTAGAGGGAACTAATGTTCCAGCAAACTTCATTCACAAAAAAGATAAACAATTAAAACAAAGACAGAAAAACCCCATGCATTATATTCATACCTCTAATTAATAAATACTCTAGTGGATAACATATAAATTATATGGACAGGAACAGACAAATGAAAAACACAAGTGATCAATATAAACACATTTAAAAACATTCATCAGTATCCTAACTTGGTATGGTAAAAACAACATGAGATAAAGAAAGATTACTCAATTGAATTATACTGGGGCCATCAATTAATTAAAAAGAAAAAATAAAGTTTGACTTACATTTCATAATGTACACTAAAATATATTCCATGTAGATGAAGGGATCATATGTAAGAAATTAAACCTTTAAATAATGAGCAAGAAGATGAAGTAATGTAAGAAATTAAACCTTTAAATAATAAGCAAGAAGATGAAATAAACATGTATCTTATCTCAAGATGAGGAATAGCTTTCTGAGAACAAAAACAGTGGAGTAAATTAAAGGGTAAAAGGTTAATAACAGAAATAAATCTATTATGTATTTAAAACTATCAGAATAAATAAAATTTGCCATAATATTTACATAGAAATATAACATTATTATTTTCTTAACTAATCAGGTCAAATATAAAAGGAATATAATACAGTACAAAGCTATTCACTCATTTGTTTATTGAGCAAATGTTTGTTGGTGACTAACGTGCCAGGCACTGTTGTAGGAGCTGGTTTTCACAGTAAAATCCTTGTTTTTCAGGAGCACACATTTGAGAGGATAGAAAATAACTAAAGATATTATGTTAGGCCATGATCAGGGCTAAGACAAATAAAATCAAAGAGTTAAGGGGCCGGAGATTTAGTTCAGTGCTTCCGGCACCTGTCTAGCAAGCACAAACTCCCTGGTTCAATCCCTGTTAACCACATACAACAATACGGGGTGTGGTGACTCACACCCACCAGTAATCAGTACCACACAACACCGTGCTAGGCGTGGTGGCTTATGCCTGTAATCCCAGCACTGGGGAGGAAGAGGCAGGAGGATTTCTGAGTTTGAGGCTTGCTTGAGATACATAGTGAGCTCAGGGCTAGCCTGAACTACAAAGTGAGATCCTGTCTCAAAAAAAATCGAGCTGGGCGTGGTGGCTCACGCCTATAATCCCAGCATTCAGGAGGCAGAGACAGGAGGATTGCTGAGTTCGAGGCTTGCCTAGGCTACATAGTGAGCTCAGAGCTAGCCTGAACTACAAAGTGAGACCCTGTCTCAAAAAAAAAAAAAATCGAAGAGTTAATACTGTTAGCATATGATACAATCTTATGGCTAGGGATGCTTTTATGATATGATCCCAACTTCATAAAAAAAAAATCTAGTATTATCACAATAAACACATGTACACAGACCACACCAAAAAAGACTTGAAAAAAATCAGTATGTTTCATGATGGGTCAATAATATGAGCTAACTGGTGTTTTTGAAAAAATGTTTCCATTTTTCTAAAATTTGAATAATGAAGTTATTTCAAATCAAAAATATATTACAAGATATATTTTAAGTCACTGAATTAAGTTTAGTGTATTTACATATGTTTATGTAAAGTTCAGTTATTTAAAAACATAACTATTATGTTTGGTTTAGGATTTCTTTAAAGAGGTCATAGTTTGGAAATATTCTTCACTTACAAGCTTAGTATCAAACATGCTTCTGCTCCTCAACACGATTTTTCTGAAGCCCAGAAACATGATTTTTCTGTATCACACTCTGAGCACTGCCAGTATTTAGTGAACTTATTTGACAACGCCTATCACTGCATATTATTTAGAATGACAAAGAGTGCTATGCCTGGGCTGGAATACACGGTGATAGAAGCAGCATTTTTCTCTGTGAAGTCATGGGAAAAAAGCTTCAGTATCTGAAAGTTGGCTGGAGGGCCTGACGTTAGAGCGAGCAGGAGGTGGTTTCATGAAGGATGGTCTGATGAAGTGTTTCTGAAAGTGTAGATTCATGTATGACCCACCTCTATCTCACAGGCGATATCCATCGAAATGTGAAGTCCTGGGCTTTCACCCAGGGCTGCAGCATCAGATTCTGCAGGTATAAATTCTCGAACTGCATTTTTTGACAAGCACGCAAGGTGGTATTTGTGTGTACGGAAATTTGGAAGGTGTTGGTACCTGGTTCCAGTGTAACCAGGATGGAAATGGTGATACACCTTCTCTGCAGTATGGAAGACTTTGCCAATAGGAAAAAATGAGCTTGCCGGTGTGGGTTAAGACTTGGGTTTTCTAAACCTACTTGGTGAGCACTGCTGATTCCAAATTCTGAGATTCTAATTTTCTGATTCCTGAGCTGTATACCTCATCTCTGCTTCCATGTTAAACATCACCTCCATTCCCCTCTCTTTTCATCTTCATCCGAGGGTTCAGGGACTCCCTGCATCAGTTGTCATCCCAGCCTGTGGTGCTGCCCAGCGGTCATCTGTGCACAGCTGTGTTCCCGCAGATCCAATCCATCCTGCCCACTCTTAGTGGCATCTTTGAGGTCTTGTTTGTCACCAGTACTGTAATCTCAAAGTTGTTGCTTATGCTTTGAGCATGGTATCTGGACATCTGCTGCCTATGTTTTGTTTCTGATGTCCTTCCCGATTGTTTTCTCATTGAATCACTCAGAACTTCCCTCACTGTTGACATTCTTCCCAGGCTGTGCTTAATGTCATGCGTGGACAGACGCCCATCTCCATCTCGGTCTTATCTAGGTGTTTTTTCTCCCCTCCCATCTGTTTTCCATTTACAACCCCTTTGGTCAGATGATCTCTGACTAAACACATTCTTTTCAGTCTTTGTAAATACTCTCCATCTTTAACCAAATATCCTTTATTCTTGCATTTGAAGCTGTGGCCCTGAAATAAAAACCAGCACCCAGCATGTGCCCTGTCATTCCTTTTCTGTGTCATATTTTTACTCTCAACATTTGTGTGTCTAAGGTCTTTCATTGTATGTCTCATTTTCCCAGCATCTTCATTTACTTCCATACTCTAATTGATGGATTTCCATTACACTGCAACTTAGCCAGAGATGACCTGAGCAGCTTCAGGTAGGTTTTGCCACGTGCTAAGTTCACACCCCATGAAAATAACAGCCCTTCTTCCATGGCTAGTTCTGCCCATTTGCACCCACTATTATACTCTTCATACAAGCTGATCTTTAGACGTACTTTCTTAAGCTTACTGGGAAATATAAATACAACAGATAATACTGTGTGTGTGTGTGTATATATATATTTAATGTGTACTAAATGTGTATCTGGGTTTTCCATACAGAACAAGTAAGGCAATTTGGGAGGGTTGTCTGAATGTTGAATCCAGGTCCTGCCTCATGCTAAGTCTGTGTTCTGCTACTAAATTCCATGCTACCCAGAGAACCAATTTTCATCCCTTTGGAGGCAGTATTACCACATTTTCTTTCAACCATTTTCCAAGTAATTGCTGAATGGTTCCATCTCCGAACCTACTGCACAGTGAGTGACTCCAGGGAAAGGAACCCAGTGTGGAGGCGAAGGTAGAACTCCGCTTGAAGACAGGCTATCCTCTCTGTGCATGGCCACTTCTTTTGAGTAAGATGCTGGACATTCCTTGTGAGAAACCTGAGGAGGACACTAAGAGGACAGCCGCAGTTTTCCTACTGCCTGCTGCCAGGGTTCTTGGGGTGGGGGGATCAGCTATTGGGGGATCATTTTATAGACTAGTTTTTAACACACTGAAGTCTTTGAGATCTCAGTTGATTCCTTAGTTTTCTGTTGTGTCCTAGGGCTAGAATATGTAACCATGAAGAAAGGTGGGGGGTGAGAGGGGGAGGAGAGAAGAGGGAAGATTGAAGGGACAGAGGTGGGAGAAGACAGGAGGAAGAGGTATGATAGAGCAGAAGGCCTTGGAATTTGCTGACTTCTTTGGTCACTTCGTGATGTTGGGGAAGTTCCTTAAAAAATCACAATTTTCACATTTAAGGAAAGGAAGTAAAGGGGGATAATAAAATTTATTTTTCAGGGTCGTTGTGAGGTTTGTATGTTATATCTGACATATAGAAGATGCTCACTTGTAGAAGCATTAGGATTGTCATATACATGTAGTATAAATAGAGGAGATTTGAAGAAAATAAATTGGGAAATCAGGTGTTTATAACTTTGAAAGGGCTAATGCTGTATGTACCAATACATGTGGACAGAGCCAGAGGGCATTCTGGGGCCTCGAGCAAAGGCTGAGGGGAGAGGGCCTTTTGGAGCTTTTGAAAGGCCCAATGCAGAGAAAACTTTTCCCCATTCAGTTTTCGAGTCCATTGAAGAATGAGGCAAAGAGTCAGTAGATGGAGGCCGATATGTGGTGCTCATTACTGATCTCCAGTATTCGAGAGCATAGCTTCCCTCGCTGAGCAAATCCTTCACTTCAGACCCTGAGCAGCTTAGCCACTGGTTTTGGGTAACATCAGAACAAAACATGGGTCTCCTCTAGAGAAAGATGCTCTGCCCATGGACAGCTCCAAAGAAAAAGAAAATAACGAGGGGGTATGTATGCCACAATTTTCCTTCCACACCTGCCAACCAGGTAAGTCTGTTCATCTTCTTAGAGGGAGAAGAAGGGAGGGAGCAGCAGAACAAGTGTGTGGACTAATGACGCCCCTCTGCACGACAAGATGGGACGGGAGTGGGTTGGGGGCCCACCGTCCAGGGGGCTCTCAGGGTGAAGGCAGAACTACAGTAGTGAGACTGGCCCTGGAATACATTGGAGGGACATGGTGCTGTGCAGGGAATGCTTAACAAACAGTTCTCGGGGGGAAGAAGTCACTTTGGACACCTCAGTGTTACAAAGGATGTGTAGTACGATTTATGCATAATGATACAAAATATGTAATTAGTACCCTTTAAGTTCTGAATGGTCAATTGGTTCTCATGGAATACTGTCATTTTTGCTGAACTCCTTTCTCCATACCAACCAACAATTGCAATTCAACCAGTTTAAGAAATAGAGTATTTTTTTTTTTTTTTTTGGAGACAGGATCTCAATTTGTAGTTCAGGCTGGCCCTGAGCTCACTGTAGCCCAGGCAAGCCTCAAACTCAGCAATCCTCCTGCCTCTGCCTCCCAAGTGCTGGGATAACAGGCGTGAGCCACCATGCTCAGCACTGTGGTGTGTGGTACTGATTGCTGGTGGGTGTGAGTCTCCACTCCCAGTATTGTTGTATGTGGTTACTGAGGACTGAACCAGGGACCTTGTGCTTGCTAAGCAGGCGCGAGAACCACTGAGCTAAATCTCCAGCCCAGAAATGGAGTAGTTTTTAACCACAAAGATAACAATAGGTGTAAATATTCTAAGAACATAGATAATAGTGAAATTTAGCAAGATAAGAAGTTTTGAATGTTTAGGATCTTTATTTTTTATGTAAATTAACGGAATGTTTATATAACTTAAAATTTATTAATGGGCGTATTTAACACACTTGCGAAAATGCTGGGATTTTGTTAGTTGGCTGTGGCTCCCACACACTCCTCGAGTACTGCACCCTGTCCCTCTGGGTTCTCCAGTGCCGACGAATTTCAGAGCAGAAGGATTGGCATCCAGCAGGGGGCGCTGTGGTTCCAGGTGGTCCTTTATTCCGGGAGCTGAACCTCGCTCAGCCTGTGGTTTCTAGAACAAGGAAAGGGGTTATTATCTCTGAGGGCTCCTTCCTGGAGGTAAACCAAGAGAAAAATCAGGAAGCCCCAAACAGAAGTCCTGAGACACTATTGGACAGGGTCCAGTGGAGGAGCCTCCTGACCCGTGCACCCATCTAGCTTTAGGACAGGCCAGTAAGGTCCACCCATTCCCTCCTCTGGTGGGATGAAGACTTGCTCAGGGAAGAGGATGAACTTGGGCTCAGAAGCTCTGTGGGACGGAGCTTAAGTACCTGATAGGATGCACACAGCCTATACTTGCGAGGCCCTTCAATTGAGAGGGGAACCAGCACTAACAGTGAAGCAGAAATTTCAAGTTTACCAAGCAATTCAAGGCCTTGGAGGGCACCAGAAGAATCACAGTCATCCATTTTTCTACACTACTCTTTCCTGAACACAAGGTATAAGTGTTTTAAACAGGAGCAAGGACAGTACTGTAAACCTATCCAGAGAGGCTGTTGGGATAAGTACTTCAAAATTTAATTTATCCTCTTCCATTTGTATGTTCAAAGTCACTTTTAAGAAGCATCACTTAAGGCTTAAATTCTTCCATTAGATATTTATAAATGTTATGTCTTGATGACTTATTTGTCCCTCCCTAAGGGACTATGGTGAACCCAGCTACCTCAATGGACCAATAACTAATGTATGGGCCTCAGGTTAATAAAAGATCAACAACTTTGAAACAACTGATGACTTAATCTCATATTGTTTATTTTTGGTTCTGGGTATTGAATTTGGTACCTTGCACTTGTGAGGTAGACGCTGGAACTGCTGAGCTAAATCCCCAGCCCTATCATATGTTACTATTTTTAACAGCATTAAACTTAATGTTATGTTAAAAACAAGGGGAAAACAGCAAGTTTTAAGTTAATTTCAAGTATGTTAGTTCAAGTTGCTAAATTATAGCAAAAAATTTATTATATCTAACTAAATAGTAAACTGTTTCATGTAGAATAAGAAAAAAGATCTAAAATAAATTGATATATAGGGTCAGTGTATATGCTATTTTATAATTTTTTTTTGAGATGGGGTCTTGCTTTGTAGTTCAGGCTGGCCCTGAGCTCACTATATAGCCCAGGCAAGCCTGGAACTTAGCAGTCCTCCTGTCTCTGCCTCCCGAGTGCTGGGATTACAGGCATGAGTCACCATGCCTGGCACTGTGGTATGTGGTACTGATTGCTGGTGGCCATGAGTCACGAAGCCAGGTATTTTTGCATGTGTTACTGGGGACCGAACCAGGGACCTTGGGCTTGTTAGGCAGGTGCCAGACCACTGAGCTAAATCTCCAGCACTATTTTATAATTTTCAAAAGGCTGTTTAGAGTGGATAATTTTTTTAACATGTATCTAAGTTGACAGCATATAGTGAATCCCCAAGCTTGGTCAGTCTTGTTTTCTATCTGGCTTTAGCTTAGCTGGAAGTGGCAGTGCCTGCCTATCATCTCAGGTACTTGGAAGACTAAGGCAAAATGATTGTGAGTCCCAGGCTGGCCTGGGCAGTATTGCAAGACCGTGTCTCAAAACAAAAGCAAACAAGCAAGAAGAACATGTATAGCTTTGCTTCTATTATCTGAAAGCCTTTCATCTCTAAATAGAGAACTTTAAAAATCACATACTTTTATTATATTTTAAAGTAATAGTTGAAATTTCATAGTATCATTTTCAATAACTGGTTAGTGTTCAAATATCCTTACTATTCTCATACATGTATACTTAGACTTATAAGGGCAATGCAACATATTACAGTTGGTTAACATTTATCTTAAATCTCTTTTAGTCTATAGATTTTTTGACATTTCTTTTTTCACTGTTCATTGTTAAATTACTTTTTTATTTTTTGAGACAGGGTCTCACTTTGTAGTTCAGGCTGGCCCTGAGATCACTATGTAGCGCAGGCAAGCCTCAAACTCAGCAATCCTCCTGTCTCTGCCTCCCGAGTGCTGGGATTACAGGCGTGAGCCACCATGCCAGCTAAATTACTTTTTAAACTTAATGTATTACACACATGTCCCCATTAATCAAGACTTCATAAAAATCCAATTATATGGATATTTTACATTTAGTTCCACAATCTATTGTTAGATAATTAATTGTTCCCAATATTTTTCTAGTATTCTGTCTGCTATGATGACCACTCTATTTCATATATTTTTGGAACTTGCCTCTTTTATTATGAAAAATGCATAGATTCACAACTGCTGATTGAGTATCCCCCCCCCCCCAGCAGTGGTTTCCTTTTCTTCTAAGGGAGGTATGGATTTACTTTTAAATTTGACTTAAATGTATAACTATAATAAATGTTGGAACCATTTCTTACTGTACAGAATTCAGTAAACAGTGTCTTGTAACAGAAAGGTCAAGGAGAGATTTATGGCAAGAGAACTATTGCAGGTGTTCACAGCTGTAAAACAGGTTAAACTGGAAAGTGGCCTCACGCTTCATCCTTTCGGCTTGATGAATCACTTTAGTTTGATTTGAAAATGAAAACCTCTTTTACCTGTTGATGGAAGCCCTAAACACATAAATGGAATGCCTTGAGAAGTATATTCATCCCTTCTTTGATGGCTGTGCTCAAACTATAAAGCTACCAAAGTTATACATCTCTGGTAGGGTAGAAGAGGTGTTATTGGCACAGATGATTCCCTGGCTACCTTTGAAAGCCTCAAAGGAAACTAAAATGGGGTTGAGTGCATGGATAGGTCCTGGGAGTAGACATAAAACAAGATTGGTCATGAAATGATAATTATGAAAATGAGGTATTGGATACATGGTGGCCCATTTTTGTATTCTTTCTAATTTTGGGTGTGTTTGAGAATTTGTTTTCATAATAAAAATTAGGACAACTCTCAGAGCAATATGACCAATTTATAGCACATGGTCCCATGCAGCTTTTTAGGGCTCCAATGGCAGCTCTTGAAACAAGCAGAGATGAACAAGATATAACAAATTACTGCTATGGGATATTTTAAACATAATGAGAAGTCTTGCGAGAGATTTCAAAGGAGATTCCTTGGGAGCTTGTGGCACCACCCACTTTAATGCAATAAATGAATCATATAGGAACATTTTAGAAGGGAAATAATTACAGCCTTTTGCCATGATGCTGGAGCATTCTTCCTTATACCCTCTGTCAAGGGGACCTTCCTCTTTTGCAGATTTAAACAAACAAATAATCAATAATAAAAGTTTTCAATCAGGAAATTCTACTTTCTGTGTAACCTCACATATAAAGTATTAAAAATACCTGTGGCATAACAAACTGGGATTTACAAGATAACTTCAACACTGCATTTTCTTTTAAAATTTCTTTAGAAGGTCAGGGTTCTCTAAGGACTTCAAAGAAGTTATAGTTGGATAGATAGATAGAATGTCAGGGTTCTCTAAGGACTTCAAAGAAGTTATAGATAGATAGATAGATAGATAGATAGATAGATAGATAGATAGATAGATAGGATAGTAAGTCATTCCCCTAGTATATCTTTATGAAATCAAGCATCTAAAATTTTAATTGTTGAATCAATCCTGTTTCCTGGTGAGATGTATTTTTGGTATTAAAAATTCCTACATTAGTTATGCAGGTATTTGGTTTCTTAGATCCCTTCTCATGACAAGCTGTGGACTAGGTGCTAACAGTACAAAGCCAAGTCACCCAGCTAGGCTCACTGTTGGTTACATATAGAAAAGGTTGAAAATGCCATTTTCAAAGTCATGAACCATAGCAAGCCTATATGGCATCCTGACATCCTTGACAATAAAACTATAAAACTAAACTCTTAATGAGTATAAATCAGATCTTGATTTTAAAAGGCCTCATTTCGTAAAACAGTAAAGACATTATCCCATCAAGGCAGTATTACATGTATAAGGAAATAAATGAATAAAGCTTATAAACTCAAGGTTACATTGAAGCTATCACTTTTGATCATATAAAGTAGTAAAAGATAAAATTCAACCTTATGACTGCCCTTTCAAAATAAGAATATTTTATATTCTCTGTGAAAAATGTATTACATTCTGTCTGCCACCAAGAGCTGGCTTTTCCCTACCAGTACCACAGTGTACAATAAACTTTAAACTAGAATTTACCCAGAATTCGGTTTTAATAGGATGGTGACCAGACCAACTTGTTTCTGTTCATGTGGGCTGATTGCTACATCTCTCCCCTGTGACTTGGTATAGGTACCTTGAAATCAAATATGCTGCTTTCTCCACAGATATGGGCAACTGCTATATTAAAACTTCTTTTAAAAAACAATTTCAGGGCCAGAGATTTAGCTCAGTGGTTCCAACGCCTGCCTGGCAAGCGCAAGGTCCCTGGTTTGATCCCCAGTAACCACATATAACAATACTGGGTGTGGTGACTCAGGCCTACCAGCAATCAGTACACGTACCACAATGCCAAGTTTGGTGGCTCAAGCCTGTTATCCCAGCACTTTGGAGGCAGAGGCAGGAGGATTGCTAAGTTTGAGGCTTGCCTGGGCTACACAATGAGCTCAGGGCCAGCCTGAACTACAAAGCGAGACCCAGTCAAAAAAAAAAAAAAATTCAGCAGCCAGTTTGTCAGTTCCATACCATTCACACTGCATATGCTAAATGACTGAGGTTTAATATTTGTACTTTCTACTTTTTTTGAACTCACTATGTAGCCCAGGCAAGCCTGGAACTCAGCAATCCTCCTGCCTCTGCTTCCCAAGTGCTGGGATTACAGGTATGAGCCACCACACCCAGCATCTTGGTATGTGGAACTGATTGCTGGTGGGCATGAGTCAGCATGCCCAATATTGTATATGGTTACTAGGTATGGAACCAGGGACCTTGTGCTTGCTAGGCAGGCACGGGAACTACTGATCTAAATCTCCGGCCCCTCCAGACCTTACTTTTAAGTGACATCAAAGGTTTACTATATTTGGCTAAGCCACTGATAAAATCAGTTCTGCATATTAGTCTTTTCCCATTTCTTGTTTTTGAAGTGCTAGGGATCCAACCCCAGGCCTGTGCATGCTCTGCCCATGCTCTATAGTGAGCTATAGTGCCAGCCCCTTTATTACTTCTATTGGTCTTCATTTTGTGTCCTTTACTTGCTTAAAATCTTTAGCCACACAGACATTCTTTCTTTCCTTTGGAAAATTCTTGCTTCTTCCCAGCGCTTGGCCCTTCTCAGCTCTTCTCTGTGCTGACCTACCTTCTTCAGGTTCACACCCTCTTCTCCTTTGGCTCATAGCCGAATTTCCATTTTTTTCAGGGAAGCAGTCCCTAATTCTGAGTCTTGGTTAGGTATCAGAGTTAAAAGTTTTCCTGGTATTTTAACCTTTAGCTTTTGTTTCTTTAAATAATTTAAAAATATGGATTTCTCATATAAGAGAAACCATGTGATATTTAACCTTCTGTGTCTAATTTGTTTCATTTAGCATTATGGTCTCAAGATGGATGCATTTTTCTACAAATGACTCAGATTCGTGTGTGTGTGTATGTGTGTTTACAGCTCTTGTGAGTTGTGCTGTTATAAGCATGAATGTGCATGTCACTGTAACATGATGTCTTTAACTCTTTTGGGAAGATGCCTATAAAGCTTTAAAAAAAATGTGAAAAAAGCTTTGTAAAACTGGTCACAGTTTGTAACTACACACATCCTTGTGCTCCTCTGATACAGGGATACCTCTTTCCCTCGGCAGTGATTTCCATGGGTCTGTACCTGTTTGTGCTCCATGGGTTTCTTGGTGAGTAGTAGGCATTGGTCCTTTAAAAAAATATGTACTGGGGCCGGAGGGTTAGGTCAGTGGTACCGGTGCCTGCCTTGCAAGTACAAGGTCCTGAGTTCGATCCCCGGTAACCACATACAATGCTGGGCGTGGAGACTCATGCCCACCAGCAATCAACACCACATACCACAGTGCCGGGTGTGGTGGCTCACGCCTGTAATCCCAGCACTCGGGAGGCAGAGACAGGAGGATTGCTGAGTTCCAGGCTTGCCTGGGCTACATAGTGAGCTCAGGGCCAGCCTGAACTACAAAGCAAGACCCTGTCTCAAAAAAAAAAAAAAAATGTACTGTTATTTAGAAAATAGTTTGAAGAATTAAAAAAATATACAGAATGTTATAACGAATCCCTATGTATTTCCACTAGCTTTACTAAATCTTAGCATTCTGCGAGAATCATTTCCAAAAATCTTCAAAAAAACATTGGCATGCTGTCTAAAAGTTTATGAAAATCTCTCAGTTTCACAGCCTTCCTTTTCTCTTTGGAAAAATACCCCACCATGGAAGTGTTGTGTATTCCTTCTCTATCTGAAAAAGCCATAATTTGCATGGGTAGATCCCTCTAAATTCATATTAGGAGAAGATATTGCTAAGCTTTGGAAAGAGAACACACAGAGTTTGTCTAAAACATTGATGAGTTGCTAAAACAGACAAGTGTTTAAAGTTTCTAGAAGTGAGCAAGAGACCTATACTCATGAGTTTATGAAAGGTATCCTCTTTAGAAGATTTGATACTCTGTTTGGGTCAGAAGTTCCAGTATGTAATGTGAGTTAACCATTTTATACTCTTAAAGATCTTTTGTAGTTTGTTTAAATAGTTTTAAGTTCTGGCATGAGGTTGAATATTAGAGTTCTATTAATAAAGAGAGGATGCTGCACACTGGTATGGAGTGGGCAGTCAGGGTGGAATCTTCTTTTGCTCTATGGTATACAGCCCTGTGGTTCCCAGCCTGGTCATCTCTGGGAACCTTTTGAAAAGGACAAATCCTTGGGCTCCACGGATAAGGTACATACTGTGTCAGAGTCCTTGAGGACAAGGCCCAGCAACTGTGTTTAGCAGACTCTGCAGGTGATTTTAGAGACTATTAGTACAACTGGTTCCAGAGAAGCAGTGGAACCTTTTGGAGTTTCAGTTTATCTATCTGAAAAATAGGAACAACATAGAGTCTTTCTGAGGATCAACTATTCACATGTGTCAGGCGCTCTGTCAGTCAGTACTCTTAGCACTTCTCAAGGTTTTGCTCATTGAATCTTAAATTTTTACATTAACTGCTTTTCAAATAAAAGCAGATCAGAAAATCCTTGACTGATACCAAACACTGAATAACTTTTAGTATTCTATTATTATTACCTCTTAGTTCAAGAGATTAAACAAGATGTTACACATTTAGCACTGAATACCACGTATAATACATACCTTGTATATAGTATTAACTATTTTCATATAAAAGTATTTGTCTAGAGAGTGTAAAGTATTCACATGAGTCTGTATGGAAAGTATGGGCTAGACCAGAAAGGTAGCTGGTAGGGAATTTCCAATGGCAAAAAATTCACTAGGGAGAAAAAAATTATAAATCACATTTAAATGTTTCTCTGATTTATCATAAGTTAAGAAGCCAAGAATACCAAAGAGGTAAGTAACTATGGACTTGGTAATTAAAATGGTAACAGCTGCCCTCTGTTGGAAAGATAAACAAGAAAAGAAAAAAAACTCCAGAATCTGTGCCTACGAGGAATTTGGAAGACAAACTACTCTCAGTGGTGAGAGCCTGGGTTTTTTTTTAAATTGAGTTCTTTATTGGTACATTTTATATAAACAGCTTACAGTCACACACAACATTGGGGAATTTGTACCAGTATATGACACAAGTTAATTCTCATTTTTACTCATATCCCTACCCCCCCAAGGGGGTTTTGACCCTGTGGAGTAGTTTTGAGAGCACTGGCTATGCCTGCTGGTGTCCAGGAGAAAGACAAGACAAAAAGGGTGCAGGTGGTGGACAGAGAATAGTAATTTGTCAGAAAAAATGCTAATTCATACTGTAGCGATTTTTTTTTTTTTGAGGCAGGGTCTCACTTTATAGTTCAGGCTGGCCCTGAGCTCACTATACTGTAGCCCAGGCAAGCCTGGAACTCAGCAATCCTCCTGTCTCTGCCTCCTGAATGCTGGGATTACAGGCGTGAGCCACCACGCCCAGCACTGTGGTATGTGGTATTGATTGCTGGTGGACGGGAGTCACCATGCCCAGCATTGTTGTATGTGGTTGCCGGGATCGAACTCAGGACTTTGCACTTGCGAGGCAGGCACCGGAACCACTCAGCTAAATCTCCAGCCCTGTAGCTTTTTTTTTTTTTTTTTTT
>PVIC010023408.1:0-26878 GCA_004025085.1 Thryonomys swinderianus | reverse complement strand
ACAACAGACTCACTGAAAGAGAAATTGGGGAGTCAATCCCTTTCACAATAGCACCCAGAAAAATGAAATATCTAGGAATCAACCTAACAAAGGAAGTGAAAGACCTCTACTCTGAAAACTATAGGACTCTGAAAACTGAGATAGAAAAGGAAACCAGAAAGTGGAAAGATATCCCTTGTTCCTGGGTCGGGAGAACCAATATTGTCAAAATGGCTATACTTCCACAACTACTCTACAGATTCAATGCAATTCCAATTGAAATCCCAATGCTATGCTTCACAGAGCTAGAGAAAATAATACAAAAATTGATCTGGAACCACAAGAAACCTAGAATAGCAAAAGCAATTCTAAGCAACCACGACATGGCAGGGGGTATTACAATCCCCAATTTAAAACTCTACTATAAAGCCACTGTGATAAAAACTGCATGGTACTGGCAAAGTAACAGAACCGAGGACCAGGGGAATAGATTAGAAGATCCAGAAACAACCCCGGATACACTAAGCCACCTTATCTTTGACAAAGGAGCCAAACATCCTCAATGGAGGAAGGACAGCCTGTTTAACAAATGGTGCTGGAAAAACTGGGCTTTAACCTGCCAAAAGCTAAGGATAGACCTATCTCTTTCACCATGCACAAAACTAAACTCACAGTGGATACGAGACTTAAACATTAAAACAGAAACAATAAGCCTGCTGAGAAACAGGTTAGACAAAAGTCTTGGAGACATTAGCTTAGGCAGAGACTTTATGAATAAAACCTCTATAGCACAAGAACTAGCAGAAAGAATCAACAAATGGGATTTCATCCTACTGAAAAGTTTTTACACAACAAAAGAAGTCACTGGCACTGCTAAAAGACAACCAACAACATGGGAAAAAGTCTTTACTAGCTGTTTATCAGACAAAGGGCTATTATCTACAATATATAAAGAACTTAAACAAATCAGCCTCTCCAAGTAGAAAGACCCAATTCAAAAATGGGCATCTGAAATGAACAGACACTTCTCAGAGGCAGAAGTCAAAGCAGCTAAGAAGCATATGAAGAAATGTTGAACATCACTGGTCATTCCAGAGATGCAAATGAAAACAACACTGAGATTTCATCTCATTCCACAAAGAATGGCCGCTATTACAAAATCAAACAACAATAAATGCTGGCAAGGCTGTGTGGGAGAAAGGGACCCTTCTTCACTGTTGGTGGGATTGTAGACTTGTGCAACCATTGTGGAGATCTGTGTGGAGATTTCTCAGAAAACTAGGACTAGGGGTCTCATTTGACCCTGCTATCCCCCTGCCAGGAATATACCCAAAAGAAGTTTAAAAATCCACATTGGAAAGACAGATGTACACCCTTGTTCATAGCAGCTCAGTTCGTGATAGATCAGTCTTGGAAACAACCCAAATGTCCATCAACTGGAGAGTGGATAAATAAGATATGTTTTTTTTTATAAAATAGAGTATTATTTTGCCATAACGAATGACAAGATTGATTCATTTATGTGCAAATGGATACACCTGGACACAGGCAAATACCAGATCTTTTCATCGATATGAACACCTGTAGATGAGCTCTAGAAGTATGACAGTTTTTGTAGAATGGGAAGTTTCCAAAGGAAATTTGGTGTGGGAATGTAATGAGGGGAAGGAATAAGTATGATTCTGAAATCAAATAAAAGAGCATGTATATAGGGGCTGGGAGGTGTGGGTGGGTAGGGATATGGATAAATATGAGAATTAACTTGTGTCATATATTGGTACAAATTCCCCAATGTTATGTGTGATTTTGAGATGTATATAAATTGTACCAATAAAGAATTTTTTTTAAAGCAATGGTAGGGCCGGAGGAGTAGCTCAGTGGTTATGGCGCCTGCCTCGCAAGCGCAAGGTCCTGAGTTCGATCCCCAGTAACCACATACAATGCTGGGTGTGGAGACTCACGCCCACCAGCAATCAATACCACATAGCACAGTGCCAGGCATGGTGACTCACACCTGTAATCCCAGCACTCGGGAGGCAGAGGCAGGAGGATTGCTGAGTTCGAGGCTTGCCTGGACTACATATTGAGCTCAGAGCCAGCCTGAACTACAAAGCGAGACCCTGTCTCAAAAAAAAAAAAAAAAAAAAAAAAAAAAAAAAAAAAAAAAAAAAAAAAAAAAAAAAAAAAAAAAAAGCAATGGTAAGTCTGATTTCAAGGTAATGCTGCATACATACTATATTTTGAAATATTTTCAACAACAAATATGTTTAGAAAATATCTGTGATTTCTGTAGGTGATAAATTCACAAATCAAATACTGCCATGGACACTAAATTTTTGCCTATATTCATAATTAAAATTATAGTTTCACTTGAAAATTAAAGAAAATAAAGACTAAATCTTGTATTCAAGGAGAACTTAAATTCTAGCACTGACCTCTTGTTATTCTATAGCCAGCCCCCCTCCAGGTTAAAAAGCCCTCATAGTTTAATACAAAAAGGTTACAGAAGTAGTGCTGCAGAAGAAAAAAAGTAGCTCAGGTTATTTTCTTTGTAATGGATTATTTTTAAATTGACAAGTAAAAATTGTCTATGCTGTACAACATATATATATATAGTATATATATGTATATATAATATATATGTATATGTATATGGAAAATAGATAGCCCATGGAATGGTTAACTAAAACTATTCAACATACATATTCCATTACATACTTACCAGTCTTTGTGGTGAGAATACAAGAGTAGCAATTTTTAAGAATATAAGTATATTATATTATATTATTTGTCACCATGATGTAAGTATATCTACTGAATTTATTCATCCTACTGAAATGAAATTTTGTGTTGACTACATGATGTCCACCAGGTTTATCTGTGTCATCATTAGTAACAATATTTCCTTCTTTTTAAATGGTGAATAGTAATCCAGTGTTTGTGTGTGTATACAGACATATATACATACTACATTTTTGTTTTGTATTCATTTGTTGATATACACTTTGGTTGATTGCATATATTGGCTATTGTGGATCATGCCAGTGAATGTGGAATTGCAGATATTCTTCATAATGTTTCATATCCTTTGGATATATATATCCACAGTGGAAATGCTAGATCATATGGTAGGGGTTTTTTCAGATATTTAAGAATTTTCACACTATTTTCCATAACAGCTATGCCAATAACATTCCCAACATCAGTGTTCCTTTTTTCCCCACATTCTCACCAACACTGATTACCTTTAATCTTTTTCGTAATCACCATTCTAACAACTTTGAAGTTATGTAGTTTAAATTTACATGCTCCTGATTATTAGTGAGAGATATTTTATATATATATATATATACATACTTGTTGGCCATCTGTAAGTCTTTATTTAAGAAATGTTTAGGGCCGGAGATTTAGCTCAGTGGTTCCAGTGCCTGCCTCACAAATGCAAGGTCCTGAGTTCGATCCCGGTAACCACATACAATGCTGGGCCACCAGCAATCAATACTACATACCACAGTGCCGGGCATGGTGGCTCACGCCTGTAATCCCAGCACTCAGGAGGCAGAGACAGGAGGATTGCTGAGTTCAAGGCTTGCCTGGGCTACATAGTGAGCTCAGGGCCAGCCTGAAATACAAAGTGAGCCCCTGCCTCAAAAAAAGAAAAAGAAAAAGAAAAAGAAATGTCTAGTCAGGTCCCTTGGTGACTTCTAATGGGATTATTTATTTGATAACTATTGAGATATTTGAGTGTTTTTAATATATGGTGGAAATTAGCATTTAACTGATATAGACTTTACCCATTTTCTCATTCCATAGGTTGTATCTTCACTCTATTTTGCTTGCTGTATGAAACAATTTTTTATAATCTTGCCTATATTTTCTTTTGTTATCTGTGCTGTGGTGCTTGCAAGCCAAAAATCTTTCTCCAGACCAATATTTTCTTCTAGCCATTTCAGTTTCAAATGTTATGCTTAAATCTTTAATCCAATTAAGTTGAATTCTGTATATAATATGTGAGATACTTCTGTTTGTGAATATCCAGTTTTCACAGCAGTATTTATATAGAAAAGACCATCCTTCTTGGCATCTCTATCCATAAATCTTTTATGAAAATAATATATATATATAAATAAGAAAATGTATGATATCTAATATTTTCTAATTGGACCTTAATTTCTAATAATTTATAAATGAAATCTTCCATAGATTGAAATCATTGTAGGAACACCATTTACCCTTGCTTGTGAAGTATTTTATATTCTTCAAAATGAGTAATATTTCATTTGCCAAGTGTTCCTCATTTTAGCCCTCCTAACAACCTTGCCAATGTCACTATTCTCCCCATTCAGAAAGTAGGTTTGAATTATTAAGTGAAGTGTTCAATATTAATCATCTGTTTAATGGAAGTGTCAGGCTTTAACCTAGGTCTTGTAAGAGCAAACATATTATTCATGCAATTGTTTCACAGATGTGAATGGCTATGATTGGATCTTTATTACTAAACATAAGAGAAAGAGGAAATGTGCACATTAGTAGGTAGAAACTAACTCTGTCAATTTTCAAGTCTTTGCAAGCTCTTATTTGTATTGGGAAACTTTGATCATGACAGAAAAAATAATTCTCAACATACTCTTGATGGTTAATCTTCAAAAATAAGCAGTAAGGACTAAGAAAACCATGGTCCACCAATTTGTGACTCATCTTGAAGGCACCATTTACCTAGTATAATAAAAGCAGGCTCCTAATTTGGTAAGTATTTTTAGCTGTTTTCATATTTAGCTTTTATCTTTTTTTAATCCCCAGCCTAGACCCTGGACATGTTTCTGTATTTGAATTTTTCTAATAAAAGCACAGCTAGAACTGTGTTCCAAGCATAGGTCTTTCCCAGCTCTCTTTTGAGGGACTCACGTCCAGCCCCTGAATCCTAAACACATCTGGAGGCCCCATCCTGCCTAATGCATGGCTGAGAAAAATGTTTAGTTTTGCTTCTTCCTGTCTCCTGAAGTCATGTGTCCATTGTGTGGATCACATAGCACTCCTTCAAAGTGATCAGTCATGCACATTGCGGGCCCTGAATAAATCAATAAAGCATTATGCATTCCCCCATGCAAAATGAACATTAGTAATAATAAAATCCTTAGGTGAATGTTATAACACATATATCTAAAATGTACGAATAAAAATTTTTTGAAACAAAACAATAAATCAAAATTGTCAGCTTAAAAATAAGCCTATACAGTATGCTTTCAGATGTTGCTTACATTATGTGCTTATAGAAGTGCAAAACGATCTAACAAGTCAAAGTTTATGAGTAATTACTTATAAGGTTCTATGCTTCAGCATGGGGAGAAATACATGGATTCACAATAACATAAAATTGGGAGTTTCAGCTGTCAGTATGAGTCAGAATGTAATATACCAGTTAAAGGTATTAACGTGGCATTTGCTGATTAATACAAGTACGATATTTAAACTAGAGAGAGTGCCAGGCCTCCCCTCTTCGGTGCTAATTAGTATTGGGAGTTATCTGCTTCAGTAATTTAATAAGACAGGCTAAAGAGATTATGCTGACCATCTTTTAATTAGATAGTGCAAGGTTTTATTCATCCAAGGTTGTGAGGCAGACTTGATCTTCTGATTTATGATAGACCTTAATAATACTCAGGAAGCCAGATGCACAAGTGCTGACAGCAGCACCAGCAGTGCAGTTTATAAAATCAGAAATAAGCTTCTCTTAACAGCTTTGACAGGGCCTCTCTGTGAGCTAGCTTAGCCCAGCTCTACTCTCTGGTACAGTTCTACAGGGGTGAAGCGAAGCAGCCACCCCACACTGCAGAGATCACACCTGGTGCACTTGGCTTGGTCTGTGACTGATGTTGGGGTGGGGGGCAAAGACCAAATCTGCAGACATGGCTGAGGAAAGAGGGGAGCATTACACCCAGAGCATGTGGGAAAAGAGCACAGAAGAAAAGCAAAGAGGAACATGTATCACCAGTTCTGCAAGGTAAAAAAGAGATTAGAACTGTTTTCCATTTCCAAGTGGTGAGAGATAGTACAGGTAGAGACATGGTAATAAAGAGCAGGATTTCAGTTTAACATGGAATTTCTAACAGTCAAGAGCTTCCTGGATGAAACTGGCTGCTTAGCAAGTAGCAAGTTCCATACCCTGGAGTCTTCAGGCCTAGTCTGATTGACAGAAGGCATCTCCTGAGTAGAGGAGATAACAGTTTGAATTAGATGAATTTTACATGGTAAGTAAACAAAGATAATCAAGAGGATTATGGTAATACCATGGTCCAGGCCACCTGCATACTTTCACTGCTTCCTGAATTCTTTTTCTGATGATGGGGAAAGTAACATAACAACCAAGAGTAATAGGAGTGTAGGTTTAGGGTTCTTACAAAGTTAGAGATGACTCACAATTCCAAATGACTCAAAGTAGATTAAAACTTTTAGAAGTGGCCTGAAAACTCTGACACGTTCCCACAATACCCATGAAAAGTATACTCAAAAGATTTACAATGACATTCAAAGCAGGAACATCACAATATAAATACAGAATAATAAAAATAACTTTAAGAAAGAAGAGGAGCCTTAGGTAGAGAAAAGAATGAATAATGACAGGGCTACCCAGGGGAAAAGGGCCCTGATGACAGTGCTCAGGAAAACAGTGTCCTCCCTGTGACGTCTACTTCCTCATCCTGCACCCTGGGACACATTCTGTGCCTGGCAAACAAGACTCTGCAGAGTAAGTTTGGGATTTGAGAAAGAGAACACTGAATTATCCAGACAGCCCAGTGTAATCACAAAGATGTTTCTAAGTAAAACAGAGAGGAAGGAAATCAAGATAATGGCTTTGGATTCAGAGATCAGCCACAAGTCAAAGAATGCAAATAGTTCTGGGCATGGTGGCTCACGCCTGTAATTCCAGCACTCGGGAGGCAGAGACAGGAGGATTGCTGAGTTCGAGGCTTGCCTGGGCTACATAGTGAGCTCAGGGCCAGCCTGAACTACAAAGCGAGACCCTGTCAAAAAAAAAAAAAAAAGAATGCAAGTAGTTCACCTGAAAAATGAAAAAGACAAAATCTTCCTCCAAGTCTCCGCAAAGTAAGCTTTTTAAAAATTCCAGCCTGATGGGGCCCATTTTTTACCTCTAGAACTACAGAATAACACATTTGTGATTTTTAAATCCCTAAATTTGTGGCACTTTGTTAGAGGAACACTGGGAGCCTCACACAATAACATGTCTATAGAAGGCGTCATGATGGGAGGCAAAAGACTCCAATGGAAAAATGCACTTTGTTATTTTATAATGTGACTCAATATTTTAAAGATGGTGATTCTCAGTCTTAAAGTAAAGGCAGTACTACTTCTCACGCATTGCTTCCCACTTCATCCGGGGGTCTTGAAAAGTAACAGGAAAGTGCATTTGTAAAAATAAATGGTGACAAGAACCAGGTGTCAATGTGAAAGAAGAAAAGTAATGGAGGGGGTGGAGACCAGACTTTTATGAAATATTTTAATAAATATAAGTGGCTCTGGGACAATTACTGAAAAGCAATCAAATACAAGATATACTTTAAAAGTAACCAATTCTCAATACCTAAAGAAATTTTTATATAATGAAATTGGCAAAGCAAAATACTACAAGAAAGCGAGTAATGTAAGTGCCAGGGAAATAACTGATTGGCCTTAGAAAGATAAAATAAGGCTTACTATATATTCCTTATACCAAAATTGACTCTAGCTGTTTAAATAATAAAAAAATGTACTTGTATCAACCTGGAAATAATGGTCATTGATCAAAAGATATTAGCCAGACACAGAGACAAAGCTACAGAGGAAAAAATTGCTAAGTCTGATGGTACAAAAATATTAAATTCTATAAAACCACTAAAACATGATATAAATTAAGAAACAAATTGAAAATATAGGAAAATTCTTTGGAAGATATAACAGAAGATACATAAATATATCTTTAACATATAAAGAGAGGTATAAGTTGAGAAGAAAGAGCTCATCAGCCTAGTGGAAAAGCTGGACAAAGGATAAAAGGTACTCATGAAAAATACCTATAAATTTTGGGTATGCCAAGACACTGAAACTGGGCATGGTGGTCCATACTGGCAGAGGCTAAGGGAGGAGGATCATAAGCTCAAGCCCAGTCCAGGCAATATAGCAAGACCCTGTTTCAAAATTAAAAATATAGATGTTTTATTGGGGTTGTAGGTCCACGTGAGAGCCCTGGGCTTAATTCTCATCACTGGCCTATGTGAAGGGGATACTTGATCTCATTATTAATAAATTTATACACCCTGAAACAAAACTTAATGCTGTATTCTTTGTCAAATTACTTCTGGTAATACAGTGTGAAAGAGGAAAACGTGTACTTTTATACATTGTTGGTCAAAATGTGAATTGATATAAGCCTCTTTCAGGCTTATTTACTAAACAGCATGAACTTTAAGACTTGGGCATGTTAAAATTTTTTTTCACCTGAAAACAGATGGGATTGATAGACTGACATTATTATTTCTAGAATATGACACGACACCATTTATATTCATTGCATAACTACCATTCTCTTGGTCTAAAATGTTATGTGTGTTTACTTCTTTGTATGTTTCTGTTAAATGATGAAATGAGTAGATAGAAGGAAACTTGCCTCTTAATGTTGTCATAGGAAAGCTGTAATTAGACCTAATATCAATAATGTGAATTGTAAATGGGTTATCATGATATCATCCTCCTTTGTAAGATGTCAGCAGTTAATGCCCACCTAGCTTGGTTCTTTGCTGACTCTCTATTAAGCAGCTACTTCAAAATTGGAGATGTCAATTAAACACTTGAAACCAAAGTAGACATCTCACCAGCATAATACTGATAAATCAGTTTAGGTTCTACCAAAAAATATTATTTTGGGTATGTTATTGGTTGAACTACATTGCTCCAAAATTCAGGTGTCAAAATCATAACTCTATATACCTTCAAGTGTGACCTTGTTTGGGAAATAAAGTCATTAGAGATTTATTTGTTAAACTAAGGTGAGCGTATCAGAGTAAACCCCTAATTCAATGACTACAGTCTTTGAAGAAGAAATCTGTAAAGACCTGTACATAAGATGAAAGCTATAAGAGTGGAGCTACACTTCCTCAAACCAAGCAATGCCAAAGATCACCAGAAAACAGAAGGAGTCAACCCTACAAACTGCTTAATCTCCAACTTGTAATTCCAGAGCTGCAGGACAAATTTCTGTTGTTTAGGCTACTGGTTTGTGTAATTATATTATAGTAGACCTAGCAAACTAATATAGGAGGAAAGACAGAAAGAAAGAAAGAAAGAAAGAAAGAAAGAAAGAAAGAAAGAAAGAAAGAAAGAAAGAAAGAAAGAAAGAAAGAAAGAAAGAAAGAAAGAAAGAAAGGAAGGAAGGAAGGAAGGAAGGAAGGAAGGAAGGAAGGAAGGAAGGAAGGAAGGAAGGAAGGAAGGGGGAGAGAGAGGGAGGGAGGTAGGAAGGGAGGGAATGGTTAGAAGCCTTTTGTGACTATACTGGGGAGTAAGGTCATACTATCTTTTTAAAAAGATATATGTATACGTTATTTTCAGAAGAAAAAGTACACAGTGAGTCTAAATACCATCCAAATAAGGTAATAATACCATTTCAAAAAATAAACTTTGGTTTTTATTTTTGGTACTCTTGTGTAGAAATTTGCATGCACCAGGTGAAATCAGAAATGGTGAAATCCCAAGAATAATCTTTTTAATGAAGTACATAAATGTAACTGAAAACAGGCCAAGTGCTAAGCAAAACTAAAAGAGATCATTTCAGTAGGAATCCACAATAAGGGTTCAGGGGATATACATAGGAAATCAAAATTAATGGAAGGCAGTTTAAAAACAAGGACCTGAAAAAGGAAAATGTGCAACAACCTTGAGGACAAAAGACTAAACAGCTCATTGTCTAGGAGACATTAATTATAGTAAAAATGAAGGAGAAAAAAACAGAAAAGAAAAAATGGATAATTCATATGAAAGAATTTCTTTACAAATGAGAGGAGTCCAGTGTTTCATATTGTTTTGGGGGACCAAAAAACCAAATTATTAGAAATATAAATGAAAAGTGAACAAATATGTAGAGTACAACATTGAATAGTCAAACATAAGCAAGTAAACAACCTTCACAATTAAATACAGGGAGTCAGCATAGAAACCATGTCAGAAAAATAACTGATGTTGAACTTAAACATCAGAAAGACAAGAAACAGGGCCGGAGGGTTAGCTCAGTGGTTCTGGCGCCTGCCTCGCAAGCGGAAGGTCCTGAGTTCGATCCCTGGTAACCACATATAATGCTGGGCGTGGAGACTCACGCCCACCAACAATCAACACCACATACCACAGTGCCAGGCGTGGTGGCTCACGCCTGTAATCCCAGCACTCGGGAGGCAGAGACAGGAGGATTGCTGAGTTCACGGCGGCTTGCCTGGGCACCATAGTGAGCTCAGGGCCAGCCTGAACTACAAAGTGAGACCCTGTCTCAAAAAAAAAAAAAAAAAAAGAAAGACAAGAAACAGCAAGTCTAGAAGAGCAAAATGTCAGATCGGCACTGAAGCCATAGAGCCAGATGTTCCATGTGGGCAGAGGTGACCTGAGGACAGACAGGTTTCATCACAGTGAGGGCTCAGGCGGCAGCTATGGCTAAACCTGGGGCCATCGCCGCTGACGTGAGAGGGTATGATTCAAAAGGGACGCAGTAGAAGCACCTCGGTCACTCAGGGCTCCTGCCATACTCACTGGTCACCTGGGTTGGGTTCTGGGAGCCTGCACTTCTCTGCTCCCTGGGCACATCTAGCTCCTCTAACAACGTGTCTTCTCGCCCTGATTATCACACCAGTTCTCGCCTCATCAGCTCACGCCTGTGTTGCACACACGGCCTCCAACCTCCTCTTCCTAACTCAACTCTATCTTTTGCACTGGAGCTTTCTACCATTTCAAATACTAAAACGAGTTTTTCAAAGGGAAAATTTCTTACAAATCTCTAGATGATAACATCACAATTAACTTAGAAATTTAGAGAATTAAAAAATGACGTCCTTCTTCCTTCTCCAAATTATAGACAAGAGTCCAGAACTCAAAAAGCCTTTCTCTAAAAGCTCAGACAAGTACACATCTTGGGTGTTGTTGGTCTGGGTCCACGCTGTGGCCAGGGCGTTAGAGCAACAGCCTCCGGCAATAACAAATGGGAGACTGGCCAGATTGGACCTGCTCCAGGCAGATGTGGCCACGAAGAGAGCAGAGTGCCAACCAGTGGATACAACAAAGGGATCAGGCAAGAGGGATTACAGCGTGAGAGAGACGAGCGATGAAGCTTAGGTGGAAGATACCAGCTTAGGTAGAAGCCAGTATAGATTTCCTACTACAAAAGTGCAGAATTTGATTGGCTGGCATCAGCCAGGCCTCCTAAGCAACCCTCTGCCGCTAGGTTTGGTTCACACATCCTCTGCAGTGAAGAGTTACACAGAGAATAAGTGACACAGACCCAGAGTTCAGTGCCTGCTCCCAGACTTACAAACCCCATAGCTCCCCAAAGGAATGACAAGAACAGACAGAGCCCCAGTTTACCAACTAACGGCACTTCACAGGAAAACACAAAAGGCAAGGCAAAGAATTTCACTTCCTTTGCCCAATTCTAACAAGTAAGTTGTGCTGTTGTTTTAAAAACTGTATCAGCAAAAGCAATGATCTTGTTCATTTTATGGCTCATAGCAAAACTTACACAAATTTTAAAATAATATATATCTACATAACTAAAATATTTATTTAATATAAATATGTTTTGATGCCTGTATGAATAACTACTTAAAATACAGTACTGAAAAGGGTAATATCTCAATAGCAATATGAAAATATGTACTTCTAGCTGCAGTCTCAAACTTCTTAGAAGTGCGTATGCAAGTAAACTGAGTGATGTTCATGAAAAAGTACAGAAATCTGACTTAAATCTCAAAACAGAATTAAGTTTTCAATTACACAGATTAAAGTGACCATCTCATTGATAGTCATTTAATTATTAATTTATTGATTCTTCAAGGATTAAATAAAAAAGAGGTAAGTCACTGGAAAAGAATTATGCATCTACATGCTGTTAGGAAAGCATAGTACTCTAAGTAACAAGCAGTGCTTGAAAACAGCACTCTTCCATTTGGTCTTAATATACATGCAAGGCGGTGAACTTATCATTTTTTAACAGAGTAATTAAAGCCCACTAATACAAATTCCTGGGATTCCTATACTTATTTTCAGAAGACTCACATGTTAGAAAACTAAATAAATATGGAAATAATTTCTTTTCTTTTTTAAAATTAATGAGACTTAGCAAATCACTTGAAAATATTCAGCTTTCAATGATGTAGAAAAATCCTAGCTTTAATAACCAACCACTAATTATTTAATCTTTATGAACATGTGATCATAAAGAGCTATAAAAAAACCACAAAGAATCTTTAAGATCTCAAACTAAGACAACCATATGTCTCCTTGATATTGTTACTCTTCCAGCAGCCCTGCTCAGCGGAGCAGCAACGTTCACAACCTTTGAAAGAGCCCATTTCTAACATCCAAACCTCGTGACTCCAAATACCCAGGGTACCTCCAGTCCCAGCCTGGCTCACTCTTGCCTCTCTGTGTCTCTGCTGCCAGGCTGAACCAGGCTCCAGCATCACAAGTGTAGTTATTGCCACTGCTTCTCAGATCATCTCCAGTCTTCTACAGCGTTACTCTACCCTACACCGGCTATTAGAAGAATCTTTGAACACCATCCTCCTTGTCTTATTCCCGGCCAAGAACTCAAAGACCTTCCAAATGCCTCTGATGCCAAACAGAGGTCTCTATCTTGGCCTTCAAAATCCTGTTCAGTTCATTCTTCGAGCAACTCTCAAGGTATGATCATAAAATAAGGTGAATGTATGAATAAAAAATTTATTGATGTAAAATATATCATCAGTAATCTCCCTCAACATACTACTTCTGCCTTGGGACACATTTATCCCACTGTTCTCACCATTTTCTGAAGCACTTATATAAGTGCCTGCCTCAGTGTCCTCAAAGAGTTCGACAATTTCTGTCCTCATCAACCTTATCACTGGGTCTGGCCCGATGCAACTTCTGGCTCTTCCTCCAAAGTCAAAATGACCAAAAAGCTAAATGGAGGTAGCAACAGCAGCACAACTAAAAACATGTATGAACAAGAACTTGCAGAACTGCTTCTGAAAGTGGCAAAACAATGGAATAGGTGTGTCTGAAGCAACGGAGAGTACTCTGAGGGGGTTAATGGCAATGTGTCTTTTACTATAATATTTTTTAAAACTGAAATCACCCTCTGTTTTTTATTTGCCACTGTATGATAACATGTTACCTCATCTGTACACAAGAACAGTTTACCACTGAATTTGAACATGTTTTAACTTCCTATTTAAATTCTCCACCTGTTTCAAGACCAGTAAAGAAGCACTTCTGGAATGCTGGGTAAAGATCTTCAAAAACTCAATGTTTCGGGCCGGAGGGTTAACTCAGTGGTTCCGGCACCTGCCTCTCAAGCGCAAGGACCTGAGTTTGATCCCTGGTAACCACTATAATGCTGGGCATGGAGACACGCCCAACAACAATCAACACCGCATACCACAATGCCAGACGTGGTGGCTCACGCCTGTGATCCCAGCACTCGGGAGGCAGAGACAGGAGGATTGCTGAGTTCGCGGCTGCTTGCCTGGGCACCATGGTGAACTCAGGGCCAGCCTGAGCTACAAAGCGAGACCCTGTCTCCAAAAAGCAAAAAACCCCTCGTTTCATAATACCAAAAAGAATACTAAAAAGGTCAAGATTAACTTTTTCTACACTCCATAAATTATCTAAAGGTTTATATTAATCCATCAAGTGTTTATTCAAGAAAATCAGCAAATCTTGATACAGTGAGCTTTGCAGTGTTTCTTATCTGCTTCAATCCTATTTCTCCCTCTCCGGTTCCATAACAACCTCACAATAATGCTCACTATTACAACCACCTACTTTATATTAAATAAAAGGATTTGAAGTTCTGCCAAAAAAGCCTCACACAAGATAGAATGCTCATTACTTGATGTTCAGCAGCTCCATGGAAAAGCTTCATTTTGAGGGCTCTTATGCATTTGACTCAGTGCAGGACTAACTTCATGGGAAAGGATCTATTCTCAAGGTGTCTAGTTGAAACCATGCAAAAGCAATTGTTTAATGTGATAGCTGTTTAACGTGTCAAATCCAGAGCTGTCAGTAGGGGCAAATCAACAACTGCTAGAAATACTTGAACATTTTCGTAAGGATGTCTATATGAGCCTTTGGAAAGTTCTAACATATTTCTGAGGATAGAAAGGGCCACATATATGTGGTTGGTTCTGAGCACAGTCAGGAAAGAGCTGAGAAGACTCTTATTTCTCATTGATAGTTTATCCTGATGCTCTGTACAGCAGAAGCTGAGTTCTTCTGGTTTTCCACAACCAGAAGTTAGAAGGCATGCATCGAATAGTACTGTAGGAAATAGGAGACTTACAGGCTCAAGGCATTTAAACTTTCCTTCTCTTAAGCCACTAACCTAGCCAAACAGACATTTGGTTGACTATCCATGAAAACAATACAGATTTTACAGAATTAATTAAGAACAGTCACTAAACATAGAGCAACAGAAAAAAAGCCTGGGGATAATCTGATTTTCAGAGTTATCACACTACAATATCCAAAATAGGCAATTAGAAACAAAAAATAAAAGAATATAAAGAAACAGGAAAGCATGATTCATATTTTTAATTGAATTCTTCATTGGTACAATTTATATACATCTCACAATCAAACATAACATTGCGGAATTTGTACCAATATATGACACAGTCAATTCTCATTTTTACCCATATCCCCACCCATGCACACCTCTCCACCCCCTATATACATGCTCTTTTATTTTCTTTCAGAATCACATTTATTCCTTCCCCTCATTACATCTCAACACCAAATTATCTTTGGAAATTTCCGATTCTCCAAAGACTTTCATACTTCTTAGAGCTCATGTGCATCTACAGGTGCTCATATCAATGAGAAGATCTGGTATTTGCCTATCTGTGAGCTACTGATTTCACTCATTAGCGTGTCCTCCAGGTGTATGCATTTCCACATAAATGAATCAATTTTATCATTCTTTATGGCAGAATAATACTCCATTTTATTAAAAAAAAAACCACATCTTCTTTATCCACTCTCTAGTTGACTGGCATTTGGGTTGTTTCCAAGATTGATCTATCACGAACTGAGCTGCTATGAACAAGGGTGTACATCTGTCTTTCCAATGTGATTTTTTAAAAATTTCTTTTGGTATATTCCTAGCAGGGGGATAGCAGGATCAAATGGAACCCCTAGTCCTAGTTTGCTGAGAAATCTCCACACAGATCTCCACGATGGTTGCACAAGTCTGCAATCCCACCAACAATGGAGAAGGGTTCCTTTCTCCCACACAGCCTCGCCAACATTTATTGTTGTTTGATTTTGTAATAGCGGCCATTCTTTGTGGAATGAGATGAAATCTCAGTGTTGTTTTCATTTGCACCTCTCCAATGACCAGTGATGTTGAACATTTCTTCATATGTTTCTTAGCTGCTTTGACTTCTGCCTCTGAGAAGTGTCTGTTCATTTCAGATGCCCATTTTTGAATTGGGTCTTTAAAATTGGGGAGGCTGATTTGTTTAAGTTCTTTATATATTGTAGATAATAGCCCTCTGACTGATAAACAGCTAGTAAAGACTTTTTCCCATGTTGTTGGTTGTCTTTTAGCAGTGCCAGTGACTTCTTTTGTTGTGTAAAAACTTTTCAGTAGGATGAAATCCCATTTGTTGATTCTTTCTGCTAGTTCTTGTGCTATAGAGGTTTTATTTATAAAGTCTCTGCCTAAGCCAATGTCTCCAAGACTTTTGTCTAACCTGTTTTTCAGCAGGCTTATTGTTTCTGTTTTAATGTTTAAGTCTTGTATCCATTGTGAATTTAGTTTTGTGCATGTTGAAAGAAATAGGTCTATCTTTAGCTTTTGGCAGGCTAAAGCCCAGTTTTTCCAGCACCATTTGTTAAACAGGCTGTCCTTCCTCCATTGAGGATGTTTGGCTCCTTTGTCAAAGATAAGGTGGCTTAGTGTATCTGGAATTATTTCTGGATCTTTTAATTTATTCCCCTGGTCCTCAGGTCTGTTACTTTGCCAGTACCATGCAGTTTTTATCACAGTGGCTTTATAGTAGACTTAAATTGGGGATTGTAATACCCCCTGCCATGTTGTGTTCGCTTAGAACTGCTTTTGCTATTCTAGGTTTCTTGTGGTTCCAGATGAATTTTTGTATTATTTTCTCTAGCTCTGTGAAGTATACCATTGGGATTTCAATTGGAATTGCACTGAATCTGTAGAGTAGATGTGGAAGTATAGCCATTTTGACAGTGTTGGTTCTCCCGACCCAGGAACAAGAGATATCTTTCCACTTTCTGATCTCCTTTTCTATCTCGTTTTTCAGAGTCCTATAGTTTTCAGAGTAGAGGTCTTTCACTTCCTTTGTTAGGTTGATTCCTAGATATTTCATTTTTCTGGGTGCTATTGTGAAAGGGATTGACTCCCCAATTTCTCTTTCAGTGAGTCTGTTGTTTATGTAGCAAAGGCTTTTGATTTTTGAGCACTTACCTTGTATCCAGCAACACTATTACATTTGGTAATTAAGTTTAGCAGTCTTTTGGTTGAGTTTTTAGGATCCTCTAGATAGAGTATCATATCATCAGCAAATAATGACAGTTTAACTTCTTCCTTTCCTATCTTTATTCCTTTTATATCTTTGTCCTGCCTGATTGCTATGGCTAATGTTTCCAGCACTATATTGAACAAGAGTGGTGACAGCGGGCATCCTTGTCTCATTCCTGTTCTTAGTGTAAAAGGTTTCAGTTTTTGCCCATTAAGTATGATGCTGGCTGTTGGTTTCTCATAAATAGCTTGTATTAAATTGAGATAAAGTCCATTGATTCCGATTCTCTGAAGGGTTTTGATCATAAATGGGTGTTAGATTTTGTCAAATGCTTTTTCTATGTCTATTGAGATAATCATATGGTTTTTTGTCCTTGAGTCTGTTAATATAGTGTATTACATTGATTTACATATGTTAAACCAGCTTTGCATCCCTGGGATAAATCCGACTTGATCAGCATATATGATTTATTTGATAACTCTCTGTATTCTGTTTGCCAGTATTTTATTGAGGATTTTTGTGCCAATGTTCATTAGAGAGATTGGCCTGTAGTTTTCTTTTTTGGTGGGATCTTTCCCTGCCTTTGGAATCAAGGTGATGGTTTCTTCAAGGAATGATTTGGGGAGTACTGCTTCCTTTCGATTTCATTAAAGAGATTGAGAAGTACTGGTATTAAGTCTTCTTTAAAAGTTTTGTAGAATTCAGCAATGAAGCCATCAGGACCAGGGCTTTTCTTCGTTGGTAGGTTTTTTTATTACATTTTCAATTTCCCAGATTGATATTGGGTTGTTTAACATTTTTATATCCTCTTCGTTAAGCTTTGGAAGTTCATATGTGTCTAGGAATCTATCCATTTCTTCTAGATTTTCCATCTTCTTGGATTATAGATTTTCAAAGTATGTGTTTATTGTCCTTTGCCTTCTTCTGGATCTGTGTGATTTCCCCATTTTAATTCCATATAGCATGGATTTGAGCCTTTTCCTTCCTTTGTTTGATAAGATTGACTATGGGTCTGTTGATCTTATTTATCCTTTCAGAGAACCAACTCTTTGATTCATTGATTCTTTGTATTGTTCTCTTTGTCTCCATTGCATTAATTTCTGCTCTGATCCTTATAATTTCCTCTCTAGTATGTGCTTTGGGTTTGTTTTGCTCCTCTTTTTCTAATTGTCTGAGGTTCATCATTAGATTGTTTATTTCAGTTTGCTCTATTTTCCAAGTGTATGCATTCACAGCTATGAATTTCCCTCGCAGAACTGCTTTCATTGTGTCCCATAAATATCTGCACGTTGTGCTGGGGTTGTCGTTTAGTTGTAGAAACTGTTTAATTTCTTCTTTAATTTCTTTTGTGGCCCACTGTTTGGTTAACAGAGTGTTGTTCAACTGCATGATTCATATTTTTAAAATTTATTGGAAATTCTCTCTGAAGAAGTATACATGTTTGAAGTAACTATGCAAAGACATTAAGTCAGGTGTTATAAAGATGTTCAAATAAATAAAGACACTATGTCTAAAGAGCTAGAAAATGAGTCAGAATAAATATTAAAGGACAATAGAGAATAGCAAAGTCAATAAAGCAAGAGAGATTATTAAAATGAAATGAAATTGAAAGGTCCAGAATTGGAAATGAAATAACTCATGTACAACATGCCCTACAATGGCTTGATAGCAACTTTGAGCTGGAGGAAGAAATAATGAGTGAACATAAAATCATGAATTCTAAGAAACAGAAAGATAAAATAAATGCAAGGAAGAAAATATGGAGACCTTTAGTACACTATCAATTATACCAGCATGTATAGTGATAATGCCAGGAGGAGAAGGTAACAGAAAAATACATGATAAAACAATGGCTAGAAATTCCCCAAATCTGACTTTAAAAAAGAAACAGTAATAATATACACAACAAAAAATATCAACAAACTCTAGGTATGATAAATTCAAAGAGTTCCACACCTGGATATATTGTCATCAAAGTGCTGAATAACAAAGGTAAAGAGAAAATCTTGAAAATAACTAAAGAAAAATTATTAATCATGTACAATGAATTATGAAGAAGACAAACAGAAACCAAAATATGGAATCCAGAAAACAATGAGAAAATACCTAAAATGTTCACACAAAGACAATATCACTAAATAATTCTGTGTCCAGAAAGCTACCCATTAAAATAAAGATAAAACTGAGTCATTTATAGATAAACAAAAATCAGGATACTTTACTGCTATCAGATCTGAGTTATAAAAAAGACTGAAAAAAATAAAGGGAGACTTTCTGGCTGAAAAAAAAACACTAAAAAATAACTCAAATCCACATTAAAAAGATAAGGAACCCAGAAAAAGTGATTAATGGGTAAAGATAAAAGACAATATAAATGTATTTTTTACTTGTAACTCTTCTCCACCCTATAGGCTTTTTCATATTTCATAAGGCAACGCGAATACATATATATATATTTTTTTTTTGAGACATGGTCTCACTTTGTAGTTCAGGCTGGCCCTCAGCTCACTGTGTAGCCCAAGCAAACCTCGAACTCAGCGATCCTCCTGTCTCTGCCTCCCGAGTGCTGGGATGACAGGAGCGAGCCACCACGCCCAGCACGAATTCATATATTTTGATGTGCTTACAATATATAAGGATATAATTTATACAAAGGTAATAATGAGATGAAATGAAGCTACATTAAAATTTGCATACTACTGAAATTAGATTGGTATTAAATCAAAATAAATTGTTTCCACTTATGTTAATAGCAATGCCCAGAACACTCACCAAGAAAACAGCATAAATAATTTTTAAAATGCAAGGAATTAAAATGATAAACTAAAATATATCTACATTGCACAAGGGAAAGTAATAGTAGAACAGAAGGACAGAAATGATATTGAGACATATAGGAAATTAGCCAAATAGAAGGCATGAATGCTGCCTTTCAGTAAGCACATTCACTGTAAGTAGATTCAATATTCTAAAGGAAAGGCAGACATTTGCAGAACAACATCGCAGGTTGGATAATTTATAGAGAAATCATGTATTTGCTTATGACTACGGTAACTGAAAAGCACGAATCTCATGGCCCAGCATCTGCTAGGGACACCCACGGCTGCATCACAGTGTGATGGCGGAGTGGAAAGGGGTACCAACAGCAAAGGAGGGAGCATGTGTCATGTCACTGCTCTGTAGCAATCCACTCTCAGGAGCACCTAGTCCCATGAGAACTATTGGTGCTATGAATTGCTTCCCAGTGTGGTTTCCTCGACTTAACTACTTTCCTCTAGTCCCCACTTTTCAATACTCTTTACTAGAATAAGCTTCCTGCAAATGAACTTTCAGAGAATGAACCACATCCAAACATCCAAGTAGGGTTCTGACTACTAACATGTTCACAAAAGTCACAACCATGTTAGTGTACTCCTATGGTAAAAACATACAAGGAAATATGAATAAGCTTTACATTTACAATACAAATAGTAATACCTGAATTTGAAGAAGAAATCACTTCACCTGGGTTATCTAAAGAAGTTTTCATGCATATTTTATTATGCATACTGATCTGCATGTAATAAACATTACATATATGTTATTCCCTGGATTTGACAACATGATTTGTAGGCCTTTGTAGAAAAACTGAAGCGTATTGTAACTCCACTTAATGTTCTTAAATATTTAAAATCATCTATTCATTAAGCCTTTTCCTTTTCCAGAAACTATCACAGAATATGTTAAATATCATTATTTTAATGGCTGTGTGAATCAATCATTTTAAATATTCCACTTCTTTACAGAATCAAACTTCAAATTCAATAGCATTTCATTGAATTTTTTAATATACCTGTGTAATCTATCACTCATTCAAATAACATTCATGCAAAGAACAAATAATCATTTGGTACCAATATATGTAAGTATAAAATCTGGCATCGCATGCTTATCTATTTAAAATATTTGGTTGGAATGTGGTTACTTGTTAAATGTCATATATCATGTGATTGTATTGAGCTAACATTTTAACAAAGTTGAAACTATAGATGTTTCTATTTTTAAGGTCTTTGATAAAGATTTATGGGATATTCTAGGAAATTTTCAGTGACTAGCATAAAATCTCTTCTAGTTGTTACAAGGAAATTTTTAAAAAGCTGAAAAGAAAAAGAAACTTGTTCAAATATATAATAATTTTAAATGCACTATAAAACTATTTTTTTAATTTTTTAATTGAATTCTTTATTGGTACATTTTATATACAGCTCACAGTCACACTCAATATTGGGGAATTTGTACCAGTATATGACACAAGTTAATTCTCATTTTTATCCATATCCCTAGCCACCTATAACCCCTCACCCCTTCTATACATGCTATTTTTTTCCAAATCATATTTATTCTTTCCCCTCATTACATTCCCCCACCACATTCCCTTTGAATATTTCCTACTTTACAAAATCTATCATACAATGTAGAACTCATTTACATCTACAGGTTCTCATACCAGAGAAAAGATATGGTATTTACATATCTGGGATCTATTTATTTCACTTACTAGTGTATCCTCAAGGTGTATCCATTTGCACAGAAAAGAATGAAACTTGTCATTCTTTATGGCAGAGTAATGCTCCATTTTATTAAAAACCCACATTTTCTTTATCCAGTCTCCAGTTGATGGACATCTGGGTTGTTTCCAAGATTGGGCTTTCACAAACTAATCTGCTATGAACATGGGTATACATATGCCTTTACAATATGAACCTTTTAATTCCCTTGGGTATATTAGCCAGGGAATAGCAGGGTCAAATGGGACCTCTAATCCTAGTTTTCTGAGGAATCTCCACACTGGTCTCCACAATGCTTGTATGAGTCTGCAATCCCATCAACAGTGGAAAAGGGTTCTTTTCTCCCCACAGCCTCACCAGCAGATGAAAGAACAACCTACACTGCAGTAGTATCACTCAAATACTGTCGTTAAAAATAGAGAATGCAACTTGTTACCATATTTTCTCCCTGAAAACCATGATCTCCACTAATTCACTGAAAGAACACCAGTGCCTGACATACTTCAAGAAAAAGCATTGTGTCAATAGATTACATTCATCACTAAACTGTATGTCCGAGGACAGTTCCAATGTAGAGACCAGGCTTAAGAAAACTGCAAAATATGGAAAGGTGTAATCAAAGTAACCTAGAAAGTCACTGTTCTTCTGCGTATTTGTGTATGTGATTATGAGAGTTGCCAAAAATAGCTGAAGGTGACTACACCAGACAGAAAGGGTGATCGGTTAAAACGAGAATCTCTGGAGTTCTTGTTCACCTTTTCCTGGCAGTGTTACAGTATATACCAATCTACAGGTGCAGAAAAAGTCGACCAGTATGGCACATAGGCCAAGAAGAGGTGATGAAAATTAATTAATCTGGTAACAGCTCGGAATGCCTGTGGTAATAGTGACAAAATCAAATGACAAAACCAGTGTGATCTGAAGTAGGCTGGGAATCACAATTCAGTAGGTGAAGGTTAAGATGCTGACACTGTGTTCCTCTCACACACAGTCAGAATTAATATGAAACTGTACAGGCTGGTTGTAATGGAAAAAGTCCTCCTAACAAAGTTCAGATTGCGCCATGTTGTGTGGGAATACCTGAGTAAGTGTGGTAAACGTGGAGGAGCATACAGTTTGTTGGCTAAATAAATACTGACATCAGTAATCTGTCAGTTATCACATAATTCAGTTTTGTTGCAAGGCCCATACCAATCTACCTGGTAGGGTTTTTTTAATACCCTGCTTTGCCCTTGGTTTGCACCCCTGTTTTCTAGGACAGGTTTTTAAGTCGCAATCTTAGATACACGTGCTGATTACTGGATTTATTCCCTGTGGAAAGTCACGTAACCTCTGTGAGCTTTGCCTTCATTTGTAAAATGAGAGTGGTGTCCTTCGCAAAAAGTGCAGCATAGGAGGAGCGGCTCTCCGCGAGCACAGTGGGAGCTTTCACCCAGGACAGCTTCTTTTCCGCTGCCTGAGAGCGGCTTCCGCACTTCCTGGCGAGATCCTGGGGTGCAAGGCGTCTGCCAGCGCTGGCGGGCTGTCAGTCAGGAGGAAAGAGTCCCTGACAAGCGCGATTGTTCCCAGCTGTATGGCGGGGACAGCACAAAAGCTTTTAAAAGCGCACAGGTCTGAGCCCTCCCCACTCCCCACCGAAATTCTAATTCAGGAACTCGGGGAGAAGCAGAACCCGAGCAACTGTATCTTGGGGAAGCTCCACCTGATTCAGATACACCACGGTCCCTCGCTGATAACCTTTAACACTGCAGAACATCTTTTATAGCTTTCAAAAACATTATTTTAAGTGACTTCAGTATTTTTCCCCTCAGGGTGAAAAAAGCCTGCTATTTTAATACTTCCTGTGGAAATAATTCTTCAATTATTCCTGGAGCTTTTCTTGGAATCTTCCTAAATTGCCTGGCTCTTTGCTTATGTTGGTCCCTTTATCATCAGATGAATTTCCTGGAAGTGAGAAGTAAGGTGACTCTAACTGATAAAACTATTGATATAATTCTAAATTACTCCTAATTGCAAAGGACATTTTAATTATTTGACTGTTTTTCTTGGGAGGGCAAAATTCATTATTTGACTTTTTTTTCTTGGCACAGCAAAATCAAGACACCCTGGGCACCTGAGAGGTGGTCCTGTTCTACTTCTAAACCTATTTCTGCACTAAAAAACCAGCTGGACTTCTTGCTTTTCTATACTCCTCTCCAATTATGTAATGTACTTAAGTTCTGACAGAATGTGGCAAATGTTTATTTCACAAGAAATGAAAATAAACCTAGAACTTTATTCCTTACCTCTTGAGTTTTTTCCTCAAGGTTATAAACAACCTAAAGGGAATAATGACACTTCCTTGAATTCTTCATAATAACCAGCTTCATGCCTGTCTCTCACCATGTTCTCAGTCAGTACCTCAGGAAATTGGATGGGGTTTGTTTGCTTAGGATACAAAAGGATAAATAGGCTGTGGAAGTACTTGCAGTTTGAGGCCAGAACTAAACCTAAGGCAGGTATTCTTTCCTTGGTCAGAATTTGATTAGCTTCATTCTTTTGTTCCAGATCTAGGGAGATAATGGAACAAAAGAAGTTTTAAAAACCAGAGTAGTATTTCCTTTCCAATTTTTGTAGAAAAGAGAATTTATGATCCTAACATTAAAAAGCCACTCTTTCTGTGTACCCTTGGTGGTGGTGGTGGTGGTGGTGGGTGGTGGTGTGTGTGTGTGTGTGTGTGTGTGTGTATGCATGTGTAAATTATTTCATAGTAGCTTTTTTCTCTGTGATGGTACGGACCACAATGAGACTTTACCTCTATCCTATAACATGTCTTCTTTTCCATTCTCTCACGTATTTTAAAATCATGGTGTCACATGAGTTCATTTAACTAAACATGGAATCTTTTCTTCCTTTAAAGGCAATGTAAAAAAACTGAGCCCAGAGGAATGCTAAAAAACATGGCATTTGTCGGGCCAGAGATTTAGCTCAGTGGTTTTGGCATCTGCCTAGCAAGTGCAAGGTCAGAGTTTGATCCCTGGTAACCACATACAACAATACCAGGCATGGTGATTCATGCCCACCAACGATAAGTACCACATACCACAATACCAGATGTGGTGGCTCACACCTGTCATCCCAGCACTCGGGAGGCAGAGACAGGATTGCTGAGTTCAAGGCTTGCCTGGGCTACATAGTGAGCTCAAAGACAGCCTAAACTACAAAGCGAGACCCGGTCTCAAAAAAAAAAAAATGGCATTTTTGTTTAGAACCTGGTGGGGGAAATCCCAAATCTGTCAAGTAAAACAAGCAAAGTCAAATAGAATGTAAGGATAAAAATAGATGATTAATGTAATCCAGCTGTAGAAAGCTGGCACAAAATCCCAATGTGCGTATGACAATTTGGAATTCATTCATCTGTACTACCTGTCTAAGGAAGAGAAACCTAAAAGAAAAACATGGAAATAAAGTACCAATCTGTTAAATAAAACAAAACCAATTAATCATCAGCATTCTTGAACATCTCTGTAGAAAGAAGTACTATCTTTAAAAAGATATGCTTTTTGAGTTTCTAAACTGGTTTAACTTTCCATAAAAATTACGTCCTACATGATAAATTAGCAAAACTGTACTAAAATCCTAACTATCTGCACTCTGTAGTCTAGTTCTTAACCATATACACGATACTGCCAGAAGTTTCCAGGGATACTTCTCACACATCTGCTGCCCTCCATAGAGGAATCAACAATTCTTCCTTAACAAGATTTGGAGCAAAGAAAACGGGATCTGTGCTCTCTACTGTCAACCCACGTGGGACCCATTCTGGGATTTATGAGCTTCATTAAGCCAAGAGGAAGGCATAAAGATCCTTCAAATATTAAAAACAAAAGACTTTAAATGCATAGGGAAAAACGAGAGAAGTCAAAGTTGTAAGATGGAATTAGATCAGCTCTAATGTGATGAAAATAACTGACTGTTCTGGGGTCTGATATGATTGGTTCTAGTAAGGGAAAGAGGCTGAGAAGTGACGGGATGGGCCCAGATCAGCTCTAAGGTAGGTGTGGTACAGCAGGCTGAGTGAAAATCCTACCAGGAAAAAGCGTTCTCCAACATGGCAGGGAGAAGATAAACATGAACACGCAAGAGGAGGAGCATTTGGAGCTAGTGGCTTTAGGCTGAAGTTCTCCTACTTCTTTTCCAGTTTGTAGACTTGAAGCAAGTCACCTACTAAATATCATTTTATTTACCACTAATATTTGTACAATAATGCCTGTGTCAAAGGACTCCTGTGAGGGTTAGGAGATAGCAAACAAAAACTTCCTTTGTTGCTCAATCATTCTTTCCCTTTTGTTACTCTGAAGTTGTTAAATAAAATGTGGAGGAGGTCACTGTCTTAGACTGAGCTTCTGCACCAGGCCCAACAGACTGAGCCAAAATCAAGCCAAACTACAGTCACTTATGCTGAAGTTCTAGGTCAACAAATGTGGAACTGTGTGGTTTATCTGACTTTCCAAGAAATTGGGGGAAAGGAAAGGGGAAAGAGAAAAGAGAGAAAGGGAAGGCAAGGGGAAGGGAGGGATGGGAAGAAAAGAGGGAACTTAAATGAACATAAGGCTTAAAAAGCAATTAGATGCTGAATTCTAGGCCTACCTTCACAGCGAAGCAGTAGTACTGGCTGCAGCTGAACCTACCCAAATAATAGTCTCCCTAGGAGGTAACACAAGAGCTACTCGAATGAATGGCAAAGAGACTCTCACAGTCAGGACAGATGACATTTCAGTGGTTCTGCACTGAACTAAGTGTTATCAAGTTAATGAATTACTCTCATGTCCCAAGTATATAATAAGCCTGTTAAGAATATGTTGTTTAATTAAAACAGAAACAATAAATAAAACAGAAACAGGCTTGGTAAAACTCTTCGAGACATTGGCTTAGGCAGAGACTTTATGAATAAAACCTCCCTAGCACAAGAACTAGCACAAAGAATCAACAAATGGGATCTCATCCTACTGAAAAGCTTCTGCACAGCCAAAGAAGTCGCTCGCACTGCTAGAAGACAACCAACAACATGGGAAAAAATCTTTACTAGCTGTGTATCAGACAAAGGGCTATTATCGACAATATATAAAGAACTCAAACAGATCAGCCTCCCCAAGTTTAAAGACCCAATTCAAAAATGAGCATCTGAAATGAACAGATACTTCTCAGAGGCAGAAATCAAAGCAGCCAAGAAACATATGAAGAAATGCTCAACATCTCTGGTCATTCGAGAGATGCAAATGAAAACTACATTGAGATTCCACCTCACTCCACAAAGAATGGCTGCAATCACAAAGTCAACCAACGATAAATGCTGGTGTGGCTGTGGGGAGAAGGGAACCCTTCTACAGTGCTGGTGGGATTGCAGACTTGTGCAACCATTATGGAGATCTGTGTGGAGATTTCTCGGAAAACTAGGACTACGGGTCCCATTTGACCCTGCTATACCCCTGCTGGGAATATACCCAAAAGAACTTAAAAACTCACATTGGAAAGACAGATGTACACCCTTGTTCATAGCAGCTCAGTTCGTGATAGCTCAATCTTGGAAAC
>PVIC010023407.1:0-26897 GCA_004025085.1 Thryonomys swinderianus | reverse complement strand
CTCAAGGTATTGTCTATGCCTGGTGCCCAAGCCATGCCTGCAGGTAACAAGGCTACAGTCCTGTCAGTGTTTCTGAGCAGAAATGGATTTTTGTTCCATCTTTAAGACGTTCTTTTTTTTTTCCTTCCTGGATATTTCTGTACTGACTGTTGCCTTACTTGGCTCTATGATACAATTTACTCTGTATACTGTCTATTCATATTCCAAGTAAAAAGAGCAGAATGTTACATCTAATCTGTTTACAGAGTTAAGAGTTCCCAACTGGGCTGATCACTCATGTCTGAAATCCAACACTCTGGAGGGTGAGGCAGAAGGACCCCAAGTCTGAGCCCAGGCTAGGAAATTTAACAAGACTGTGTCTCAAAAAAAAAGAAAAGTTGCCACAAAGGTATTCAAAAGACTTCACAAAGGTGAGAGAGAGAAGAAGTAAAGAAATCCACAGCTGAGCAAAAGGGGTATTAGGAAAGAAGGCTGCAGAGAAAAGGCAAGTGTGTCTGAGTTGTGATGAACTTGAGGTGAACCAGAGAAAGCCACCAATGAGAGGGAACCCCACAGGGAAAGAAGAAAGGCAGGTGATTTAGGAAGAGGAAAAGAAGGAAAGAAGAAGAAAAAAGAAAGAGAGGAAGGAAGGAAGGAAGGGTAGAAGGAAGGAAGGACAGAAGGAAGGAAGGACAGAACGATGGACGGAAGGAGAGAGAAGCCTCGGTGCTCTGTCCAGACGTCGCTGTGGGGGCCTAGTGCTGGGCGTCCCTGTGCTGCCCTGCTGTGGTGGGTCCTCAGTTGCTCTGGAGGCTCAGGGTACATACTCTGTCCCTGGGATCGCAGAGAATCTCTCTGGCTCTCTTTCAGACACACTGCCATAAGCAGAGCAGGAGGGGCCTCAGCCAGGCCCTGCCTGTTGGAGTGGCACTGACTCCAGCTGCTCCCCGGAATCCTGAGAGCACAGTGTGTCCTTCACCCTGAAGGCGTCCCACAGTGGCCTGACTAGGAGGTGAGCTCATCGCTTGGGAACAGCTGCCATTTCTGGCACCAACTGTGAAAGAACTGCTGTGGGCATTGTCTTTCTTAGTGGCCCCACAGGAGGATGTGTGGTCCCCACACAGGGGGACCTTCCACCTACTGCTACCCCTAGGAGAAAACTGGCTTGGAGGCCTTGGTCAGTAGACAGCCGGGCTATTTGGCCGTGTGTGTGTGTGTGTGTGTGTGTGTGTGTGTGTGCGCGTGCGCGCGCGCCCACATTCTTTCCAGAGCAAATTCTTTCTCCATGGTCCACCCTGAGTCATGCTCAGGAGGCCATGGCTATTGGCCAATTAATTCTGATGAATCCAGCAGCAGTGTAGACACAGGGCACAACCACAGCTTTTTTCTCTCGTGAGTAAAGGAGGGAGAGGCCCATCTCCCAACAAAACTATGAGGAGTTTTCATTTCTTTCTGGTACCTTTTTGCTGACCATCACCTTTGCTGGTCCACTGACAATAGACAGATTCTGTGGGCACCAGTGACGTCCAATGGAGGCAGAGCTCTCTGATGTTTCCCATGGCCTGTGCTCTTGGGCAGCAGCGGGACCTGTAACTCACTTGTCATGGACGTGTGAAAAGGTGGCACAGGGATGGGGTTGCAGCACTGCTGGGGTGAGGTCATGTTCTATGGCAGTGACTCAATATTCAGAATTAAGTTTACTGGGCAATCAGCAGAGAGATTATTCTGGGTGGGCCTGGCTAATCTTTTGGCCCCTTTCAAAGTAAACGTAGAGGTCAGAGATGGAAGAAGTCAGAAGTCTTTCCTTCTGGCCCTGTCATGAATTCTTTAGCCACCAGGAATCAGGAACAATTCCATAAACCAAGAAGAGGTCCTTGAGCCACAGCAAGAATGCTCACTGCGGTCATGAGAGGAGCACACAGAGCCCAGAAGTTCTGCTCAGATTTCTCACTCAGGATCTGTGGATGATCGACATTGGGTTTAAACTGCTGAGTCCTAGGAAAAACAGTAACAAAAGAACCACATATCCGCAGTGTCTCCTCAGCGGATAATGATGCTGTTGAGCTAATACATGGGAACACTAACTCCCATTTGTGAGTAGTAATAATTTACATGGGACTCTTATTCTGACATGGTGCCGGGTTCCTTATGTATGGTTAAGGTATGACTGAAAAGTCCTGTGGATGTTTAAATTAAAAATGGATTATTACAATAAGTTATAATAAATAAATACATTGATTAACCACCCTCAAAATATTCCAACTTCAAACACATTTATCTCATTGTTCTTGACACTTTCTGAAGCCATTCTGGAAATCTCCTTTCATAAATGCCTTTAATGGTGATGTTATGGCTCCCTTGATATCCCAAATCAGTCCAAAATGTTTGTCTTTCACAGTCACTTTGACTTTGGGGAGGAGGCAGAAGATACCTGGGTGCCGTCTTGAAAAATATGGGGAATGAGGACATCTAATGGATTCTGGAGTGTACCGTTCTGTTGGAGGATACTTGGAAGCAGCCTTCACCCTAGCTTTGGTCACACCTCATAAAGACACACAAAAGGGGACTTTCAGAAGTGCTTCAGGAAGTGACAAGAGCAATGGGCTAGGTTTGTTCAAAGGGAAGAGGAGTATGAGAGGTGTGAATGCCAGTGTCTTCTACTGTAACATTTTTTAAAGCATTCACCCTATGTTTTAATTGCCCTTTGCATCTTTTCTCTAATTTTCACAACACTGAAAAGACAGATGTTATTTTATAGGGAAAGAAACCGAGACTGAGCAATCTACGGTGATTTTCCCAAAGTGGTGGAGCCATGAACCATGAACTTGGCTCTCTCTTACTAAGTAGTGTTGGCTTTCCCTGCTGGCCACACTAGACCCTGCAGGTCTCTGTTTGGCAACTGATGAATGTTTCTTTGTTTTTAGACCCCATCTACCATTATTTACCAGAAAGCCACAGAGATTCTTCCAAAAGCAATGCTTTCTTGGGAACTGTCCTTGGGGAACATCCATTTCGGGTGGGACTGAGTCTTGCTTGTGCTTGTGCAAAGTAGTTAATAATTGTCTAAGCTTCCAAATACCTCCAGCCACCCGTGGAGGGTCATTCTTCATTCTTTCATTCATTTGCATTCATTTACTTACTAGCAAAGAAATATATCCCAGTGAAGAAATTCAATGACTAGTTTATCAAAAGGGGAAAGGCAAAGGTGTTGGTCGATTTCTGCTTGGTTATGTTAACTACGGAAAATTATCCTACTCAGCACAAAATGAAATTCATAAATCTGTATAAGATGGGTTAAAACAGGACCCCGTGGTCACTGTCCAGGAAAAATTTTCATTCAAATGTAGTGTGCAGCCCTTCAAAGTTCATGCTCCCAGTAGTGGTTGTAAAGCACTGGCCCAGCCAGGTACAACGGCACGTGTTTGTAATCCCAACCCTCAGGGAGGCCGGCGAAGGAGGATGGCGAGTTCAAGCCCAGCTTGGGCAACTTAGAAACTTGGTGAGATAGAACCTTAAAATGAAGAATGAAACAAAGGGGCTGAGTGCTTATAGTTCGGTGCTTAGCTCTGCTATCACAAAACCAACAACAACATTGCCCAGAAAAACACAGCGTCCATTTTTATCCTCCCTTGACAAATGCAAGTGTAGGTAGAGAATTCCCCAGAGCACCGCAGACACTGGATGGGCACAGAGCGCCGCTGGTCTTCCACGTGCTTGTGACACAGCGAGGGACAAAAAAAACCCGCAAAGCCTCAGGCTGAACGCAACTTTCCTTCTAGGCTGGGAGACAGACGACACTCAGCTATCCATGCTGCAGCCTTGGATCCGAAGGCCTGGCCCGGGAGACCCCGCTGGGGAGCGCGGCCGGGGGGGGCACACCCCGCGAGGCACAGTCCCATCGAGGCGAGAGGCGGTGGTGACGCGGGCGAGCTGCGTGGCGGGAGATGCAGAAAGAACGATTTGGGAATGAGCGCTGGGCAGTGACGATGGCTGCTGCCGAGGAAAGGCGCCCACACAGAGGCCAGTAGCTGGCCAGAGCACCAGCGATTTGTGGATGAGAGGACAGGGTCACAGGGGGAGTGAGACCCGATGCGCCCCCCCCCCCCCAGCGTCTTGTCCTCTCGCAGGCTGTGCCCACGGGCAGGGCTTGGCAGCTGCCGGCCTCCAAGTGTTGGCTTCATGGAAACTTTAAAGACTTAAAATTCAGTTTGAACTGGAGCACTTTCCTCAGTAGCAGAAATTACAGTGTAGGGTTTTTTTTTTCTTTTTTTCTGACAACAAAACAACAAACCCTGTTATATGCAGTTACCTTCAGTGGAGGAGCATTTCATCATGAAAGTTTTATCAAAACGTGAAGTCACGGTGATCACAGCACATACAAGCATCGCCAGCTTCAAGTAGGATTTCAGAGGAGACAAAGAAAAGGAAGAGGGACCTCAGGTCAGACTTCAACATATGGGCTGTTACTTCCCTTCGCTTGATACGTTCAGTTTTCACTGAACTCAGTCAAGTTGTCTTTCCGGCTTGGACCCTGTGTCCTTTAAAGTGTCTTTTTACTCCAAACACTTTGTGGCTGAAACGCTGCCTGTTGTAACCAGAAAGTAGACTCCTTGGCTGATTGTGGGACCATTTAACATGCTGCATGGACTTCAGAGGTTACATGAAGACCCCCTTAGGGGGTTGCCCCAAGTCTCTGCTACCACCCCTGTCCCATGTCAGCCAGGGAAGTCTCTCCTTTGGCAATGGCCATAATCACTGGGCACTGATTCCTACATTCAGTCCCAACCTGTTTTTTTTCTGTATTTTCCACCCATTCCTCCTAGTTCTTCCTTTGGAAGATAACTTTTAGTTACAAACTACAAAGTGAAAAGAACAAAGTCCTTTCATGGCCCTCACATCTCATCCAACTTTTTCCTTATAAATCAAGAAACCTTTGGATATGTGTACAAGAGGGATGATCAGGGCTGGTTTTAAATGCTTAGGTTTCTAAACGGTTTTGGAAGTCGCATCAGATGAAATCAAATCTGTAGCATTAAATGACAGCAAAAGGAGCTTAGATCAGCCACAGGGAGCTGGGCTGGGAGTTTGCTTTTCACTCTCAGGGTGGTTGTTAGCTAACAACGTTTCTGAGGTGAGCTTAGGTCACTGTTGTAAACTGACATTCAGGGCTCCCATGCCCAAAATTTTTTACTACAAAGAAACCTTTCCCTTTTGTTAAAGACAAATAAACATGTCCCTCCTAGTGGAACTTCCCTTCTTCACTTACCTCCCTGCAAGGCATAAAGGTCTCCTCCTATTGCAGTTAATCAGACATACTGCTCAGAAAAGTGTGGATATCTTAGATGGTAATTGGAGAAAATAGAGGTCAAGAGGTCAGCTGGGGAGGGGGAACCCCAAACAATAGCCTATGCTGGAAAAAAGCAGGGGAGGACAGAGACAGAGAGAGAAACAGAGAGAGAGAGAGAGAGAGAGAGAGAGAGAGAGAGAGACAGAGACAGAGACAGAGAGAGACAGAGAGACAGAGAGACAGAGAGACAGAGAGACAGAGAGACGGTGGGGAGAGGGAAAGGAGCTGAGAAATCATATAAAGATTTTTTTCCCCTTTAGTTTATGCCAGTGTCCAATACATTTCACTTATTTCCATAGAAACCAGGATGGCCACTGTTATATATATTTATATATATGGGTGCATTGGCCATAGTGGTGAGCGTGAATCAGGACTAGGTTGTTTATGATCAGCCACTTAACAAGGTTTTCTTAAAATGGACTTAATGGGATGTCTTTGTGTAGTTCATCTTTTCTTTTAGGGGAACTCTGGATATTGGTTCCTTGTGCAGTCATGTATTTTTAACCTCCTGGTTTATATGTTCAGTGAGATTGTGAGAAGACTGTACCCCTTCCCTGCTAGATCAGAGTGGAGGCATCTTCTCTTTGTAAGAAATTGGTATGTACGTCTATTGTTCCACCTTTCTTGACCTTTGTGTTAGGTGAAGCTTTTATTGCCACTTAAACAAAGATGCTGAGGATAAACCATTTTATTTTCAAGGATTTTTGGAAGAACCATCAGGCAAAATATTTTGCCCTTGATATAAATGCATCTCTCTGGTGATTTACTAGCAGATGAATCTAGGTGACAGTAGATCTCTAAATTGAATATTCTGTCTGAGGAATGGCCTCTGATGTGTATTAAGACTTGTGTTGTCATAACCACATTCTGAATTTGCGTGTTATACTTTCCTGATTCTATTATGCACCAATCTGTAGGACAACTGTCAGGCGATAGCTTGCCTGCTGTGCAGTCACACCAAATGGCTCTTTGTTGGCATAAACCCGACTTGTTAGCCAAGGAAAATCTTTTAAGTCCTCTGAGAAGGATGCAGCAACATTATTTAAGACCAGTGCTTTGGTCTTTTCCCCTAAGCACCATATTAATTTAAGACATTTATTTCTCCTACCTCTAGCGTCTGGATTCTGTTGTGATCATTGCTATGTTTAAGAAATAACAGAAGCACACAGATTTCTGATAGGTGCTGACATACTGCCCTGAGGATGCCTTCACTCCTTTCTCCACTGCTTGAATCCTCTCTTTCTCTCTTGCCTTTCTGCCTCTCTTCCTTACATAAATGTTTATCCAGTGCTTCACAAGTGCCCTGTATTGTGACAGTAACCAGTGGCAAAGAAAGCCAAACCAGCCCATTTTTCTTACAAAAAGCATGGTGCCTGTTTGACCTGCCAGCCTGACTTCTCTCTGTTGGTGATCAGGGTTTCTCTTCAAGCCTTGGATCCAATGGGCACAAAAATCAACTTGCTCCTAGGCTATCTGAGTTGCTGCAGAAGTCTGTATGCTATTGTGGGAATGGGCTTATGCATCACTCTTTCAGGAACTGCACTCATATTTAATACCAATTGTGTTCTTAATGTAAAGTTGAAACCACTGTGGAATATTGAAAGTTTAGCACTGAAAACCTAGTCCTTTGTATCCAAAGTGTGGGGTTAAAAGTGGTACAATTAACCACCCCTCAACATTCACAGGAAAGGGGTTCAGAACCCGTTCTCTCGTGGATACCCAAACCCACAGTGCTCAAGTCCCTCCTATAAAAGTAAAGAGTTCACATGTAACTTACACGTATCTTCTCCATACTTCAAGCCACCCACTGAATACCTATGACGCCTAGAAGACGAGACAAATGCTAACGTAAGTCATGGCCACGCTATTGTTTAGGCAATAATGATAACGATGTCTGTCGATGTTGAGTAGAGATGGGGTTTCTTTTTCTGGATATTTTCAGTTTGAGATCACTTAAATCTACTGATGTGGAGCCAGTGGATACAGAGGGCCAAGTGCACATTTCCACTCTCTAAATCCACTTGATTGTCCATGAAGAAGTTCCTTTTTTGTTAAGTAGCTTTTATGATCAGCTTACTGGACATGTTTCTTTGTTCATCTTGAAGTGGTTGCTGTAGAATTTATGACATACATCTTTAATTTATCACAGTCAACTTTCCTGTAGTGTTTAAGCACTTCAGATAGCGTGTGAGAACTCTACAGCAATATATTTCAATTCATCTCACCCATCCTTTTTGGTGTTCCTATACATTTTGTAAGGCTCATAATATGATCATTATTTTTGCCTGGAAAAGTTACTTATATTTTAAAGTGATTTAAAAATATGATTTTTAACTTCAATTTTTCATTGACATGCCATATTTCCTTTGATTTATGAGGTATGTTAGTATAATTTGATACATGCATATAACATGTAATAATCAAATCAGAAGTAACATTTTCTTCTCCTCAAATCATATCATTTCTATGTGTTGGGGACCTTCAAACTCTTCTACTCCAGTTATTTTGAAAACTATAATTATTTTAGATTGTAGTTATTTTGCTGTGCTGTTAAAATAGGAATACTTTCCCTTCTCTGTCCAGATTTTGGTGCCCTTTGTTGAATCCCCCTATTCTGTATAGAAAAATTTTCTTTCATGAAGTCTCTTATTTTTTCTGTGAACCTATTATTTTATATTTTTTAATCCCAGATTTCATGTTGTTTAATATTCTTTCACTTGAAAAACTGTCTTTAACAAATTTTATGGAGTGTACCTCTGCTCCTGACTTTCTCTCAGCTTTTATTTGCCTGACAAATTCTTTATTTTGTAAGATATTTTCAATGAATGCCAAACAGCAAGTTGACAGTGTCTCCTTTTAGCTTTTAAAAGATATTTCTGGGGCGAGGATTTAGCTCAAGTGGTACCACGCCAACCTTGGGTGCACAAGGGCCTGAGTTCAATCCTCGGTGCTGAAAAAAAAAAAGATATTTCTATTGCCTTCTGGTTTGTAGATTCTGACAAGAGGCTTGCTTTACTTTTCATTTTCTTTATTATTGTTTTTTGGGTATTTGATTATGATGCCCTTGTGTAATATTTTACTTCAGGTTAATGGGACTCAGTGGATCTCTAAGGTTAGAGTTGTTCATCATATTTGGAAAATTTTTGGTCATTATTTCTTCTTATCTCTTCAAACTTTTAAAATCATTCTCCCTTTTCCTTCTGATTTTCTAGTTACATGTAGCTCTGATGATATTGTATGTTGTTGCAATCTCTTTTTTCCTTAATCTTCCACTCTCTATACTTCAGTTTAGATAAATTCCCAACTGAGCAACTTAACAGTCAAGTTTTGAACTTTCACCAGTGTACTGTATTCACAGCTGTACTACATAAAGCTCATTTTGTCAGATTATGAACAAATTCAACTTACAAACATTCTCCTAGGAAGGAATTTGTGTATAAGTTGGGAATTTAGGTTTTTTTTGTGGGGTTCTCAGGAATCTTCTGCCACTATTCTGTCAGTTCATTCCAATACATTTATTTCATTTCATATATTATGTCTTTCATATTTGGAAGCTCTAGATGTGTCTTACACATTTTTAATTTTCTGCTAATTTTTCCATGCTTTTCTTTGTCACTTTGAATATATGGAATGTTCTAGAACAATTGTTCTAATTCCATTTAATTGGGTAATTCTGTCATATTTGGATCTACTTCTATTGAATCACTTTCTAATGATTACAGGTCACTTTTCTCTGCTTCTTATATATCTAGTTTTTATTTGATGCTAGACATTATATACTTTAAGCTTATCTGTATCCTTTATTACAGAGTGAACTTAGCTTCATTTCCAAGGTGTGGGCTTTCTGAACTCAATACATTCCAATTCCTATGTGAAGCCTTGGATTTGTTCATCATATAGCAAGTCAACAATTATTCTTTCCTTAGATATTGTTCTTTTTTTTTTTTTTTTTTTTTTGAGACAGGGTCTCACTTTGTAGTTCAGGCTGGCCTTGAGCTCACTATGTAGCCCAGGCAAGCCTCCAACTCAGCAATCCTCCTGTCTCTGCCTCCTGAGTGCTAGGATTACAGGCGTGAGCCACCACGCCCGGCACTGTGGTATTGATGGCTGGTGGGTGTGAGTCTCCACGCCCAGCACTGTATGTGGTTTCTGGGGATCGAACTCAGGACCTTGCGCTTGCAAGGCAGGCGCCAGAACCTCTGAGCTAACCCTCTGGGTTGGAATGTGATTGTATTTCAAGCCACGACAGCTATTCTATGGCCATGTGGCACGGACCTAAGGACAGAAAGCATGCTGAAGCATGCTTTCTTACCAAGGAGATGGTAAGGCTGAGCTCTTGGGACAGGAACAGTCAGCACTGGTAAGCTCAAATTCCTCATGCAGAGGAGAGCTCAGTGCGAATCCGGTTTTGTGTCCAGTTACAGTACCAGTAGAGCCTACTATCCTTTTGAAAGCTTGTTTGGCGTGTATTTCCTGGATAGTAGTCCCAAATCTTGTGTCCTTCTTGTAACATTCTGTTAGGCACCCAGTAGTCTTAGAATATTATTTACTACTCTATTGTCCGGTTGGGCCTGTTACTGTACCATCTCTGCTGTCTGACGACCTCAGGAGGGTGAGCAGGGATGCGGAACCACAACTCCCAGACTCCGTGTCACTAGAGAAGCTTATTATGGAAGTTACAGGCATTTATATAGGGTGGTTTGGGATGTGATTGGAAGAGAAGGTGGGAGCAGTGCTTGTGGCAGGGTGTGATTGGGCACAAGGGCGGAAGTAGCTTTTAGCAATGTATGATTGGTCTGTGTCATCTGTGTCATCTGCATCACCTGTGTCATCTGCGTCGCTGTGGCTTCTTAAAGGGCCTCTATATCTATTCATCCGCCAGGGGAGAGAAGAGAAGTGGAAGCACCTGGAGAGAGGTTTGGCCACACTACTTTATCAGTAAGAGTCAACTTATTTCACTTGCAATTAAGAACCCTGACTGACACAAAGCACAGAGAATTGCTTTTGGCATTTGGTCAGGAGCCTAGTGTCCAACCTGTATCAAAAACTCATATGACTTAGGATTGCAAATCTGGCTAAATTCCCTAGCATGTGGGTGGTTCACACAGCACACTAACTCGGCAGCAGCCATTTTATCAGGAGAACCATGTTTGGGCAGTATCACATGTGACAAGAACTGATAAATGGCTCTCAGCCTTACTGTTTTGCTAATTTTGAATTTGCGTCACTTGTACACAGCTGGCACAACATCCTCAGGCTCTAGACACAGTGTCTGGGACAACTGAGGCTGTCTTCTGTCTCCCAGGTTAGCACATTTTCCTGGGGAGCATCATCTTATACTTTCGTCTGGTAAGAGGATTAGCGTGGCCTTTGTAGTACTTGCCCACATAGCAACTAGGACTTCGCTGTGTTTGTGAATTGTCCTTTCATTGGCTAGTGAATCTGTAAATTTCCCTTCTTCCAAGGTGATCGATGTAGCCTTACTGTCCTGACATTTGTGAGTGCAGACCCTGGAAAAGGAGCCTTGGCAGGTGGCCAGGAGTCAGATCCTCACTGTCGCGGATGGTTGATGAGAGGCAGGGATCAGATGGCTGTGTGGTGGATGACGAAGACAGGCCAATATCTGCACCGGCGACAGGGACACTTACAAGGGTAACCGAGCTGCTTTCAGAGCTGTCTCCTTAGTAGTTTGGACTTGCTGGCTCTGACATTCGGCTCTCGGGGGAAGGAGAGGGTGTGAGTGTGACAGGTCTTCCACGCCACTGGGGTCTCACCGAGCGGTCACACATGCACCCGGATGGTGTCAGGGCCACACCCTGCACACTGGCAGTGGTTGCCCATTCGTGTGGTGGTTGATTGTTGTAGAAGCGGTTTGCTTTCTTTCCGTCACACGTTTCTGAATTGTTTGAGTCTGACATTTAGAATAACGTTCTCAATACACATCCTGTTAGTAGGGGAGTGTGGTTTCTTATTTTCTTGAAAAAAATGCTATTGAAATTATAGCTCAGAACAATAGGGTAACATTCATATATGGAGGCCCCATTAAATTATTATTTTTAATAGTGGAAATGTTACTGAAATTGACTGGCACAACGTATACACGCTGAGTTTGCACTATATTATTACTTCTTGGCAGCGGGAGGGGCTGAGGAAATGGAATCAAACAGCTCCAAAATCTCAGCAGTGCTTCACGGGAGCTCTAAACACATGCTTACACTTTAAAAAAAAAATCTAGAAAATATAGTGGTGAGGGAGGTTTATCTGAGAAAATTCACTTTAGAGGTCATGTGGTAGCTAAATTATTATTATTGACATGAAGGTGATTTAAAAGAAAACTCATATCCCTGTACTTACAATGTGTTGGTTGCTTTTTCTCCAGAACGTGTCCTCTTTCTACCTTTGGCCACACTGTGGAGTTTGCTCGGCCTAGTTAATGACTTTAAAATATTAAAATCTTCCTGAATGGGTACCCTAGGGTCAGTAGCACCTGGTTAAGATGGGAAGGAAATTGACAAAGATGACTTCTCTGACCCCAACCCTCAAGACTGTTGGCTGTATTTCCCGGCATGCTGTGCCGTACCCGATTAGTCTATTGCTCCCAAGTGGGGTCCTCGGCTTGATAAATCACGGACTGCTCACCAGTCACCAGAGTGGGCAAGAGGAGGCCAGATGGAGGGGAGCACGGACAGCCCTCTGTCACTCCTGGCTGGCTGCCATCCACGGACACTCAGCACTCCTCGCCGAGGGAATGTCACCGTCCTGTCTGTGTGGAGGGCTGGCTGTCCTGGATCCCTCCAGAGCAAGATGTAACATGGAGCCATGTTGTCATGGTTACTTAGCCATTTCCCCAGAGTTGTGACATCAGCTCTCCAAGGGGCAAGAGCACCACCTCATGCATATGTATGCGCTCGGCAGGGGCCTGGCCACATCTGAGCATCTTATACTATTTTCAGTAGAAAACGCTAGCGAAGGAGGGAAAGGTGACACGGACAATGGGAGTAAAAATGACAGGAGCATGTGTTACTAAGTGAAGCAGAGAAGGTGCTCGGTAGCTATGGGGAGAAGCTGGGAAGGGTTAATGCTGAGTTGGGATTTCCAGGTTTAAAGTAGCCATCTGCCTGGCCACACTGGGCTCTCTCACTCACATCCTCAGAGTTATCCTTTGCAAATGGCCTTCCCGGGCAATGGCTTATTCCACTCTCAAAAGGACCTATGATAAAATAGGGCCCGCAAGGCTGCTGATGTGTGTTGGATTCCTTGGGAATTCATAGCGAGCAGCAGGGCCCGCACTGGGGCTGGTGGCCCTGAGCCCCAGGTCAAGGGTCGGCTTTGTGCTGTCTCTCTCCTCTTAGGAGCTGGCTCTCCCAGGAGGCAGAGGCTACTCAGGACACACCGTACGAGCATCTTTTCCCCTGGACAGTGAGTTCTTCAACAGTCTCTGTGTTTTCTATGATGTTTTGGTACCTACAGCATTTCCCAGGAGGGACACACTTCATCACTTAATGCATACTGAATTGAGTAAAGGTCTTTCCTGAGGGGCCCTGGGGTTTCAGAGAGAGCCAGGCATCTACTGTTCTGGACACGGCAAATGTACCAGTCCCAAATGAGTTATGGACATGTTCCAAAAGAGAATAGTGTTATTTAAAAAGTAGGGTATGCTGTGGACCTCTTGTTCGTGCAACACAGCTTTGAGTGCTTTCAGTGGGTGCCCCTACCTAGACTGATACCTGCTTCACAGTCTTCCTGTGACTGTGTCTCTTATCAACAGAGGCCCTTACACCTGCTCAGGGGCTCCATGCTCCGGTGCGGGTGGCAACAGAGGAGCAGGAAAAGCAGGATTACTGCTGGGTAACTGTCATGTCAGGGAAGTCCTGCAGTTTGTTGGAAGGTGTTTAACAGTTGAAGTGACTGAGTACATGCCTAAGTATGTGGCTAACTATGTAAGGGAGACAAAACTGCAGCTATTTCCAAAGCCCGTGGCACACAGGGTGCTGTTCATCACAGAAGTCACCCTGCTTATGGAAGGGCAGCTGTGGCACGTGGGCTGCAAACGAGTCCTGGGTGGGAGGATAAAGACTTTGAATCTGGGAATCCCCTGCATTGGCACACACCGACCCAGTCCTTGGGTCTCTAAAGATGATGAGTATGTGTTGGAGCAGAGGTTCTGGGGCTGAGAAGTATGTATTTTGTTTTCTGTGTCTGGGATCCTTGGGAAAGTCCACAATAAGGGAAAGAGATTCAAGTCCTCTGGGACTCTCCAATAAAGGGAGGCAGGTAAGACTGCCTGGGACTTATAAGCACAAATAAGTGAGCATGGTCTGTGTTATTATACCAGATATGAATTGCTGCATGACAAATGACCCCAAACCTTAGTAGCTTTAAAGTACAACCAATTTGTTAGACTCACGAGTTTGCCATGAAGGCTCTGCTGTTGTTCCTTCGGGGGGCATTGAAGGAGGTCACGTGGCAAAGATGCTGAGGGCTTTGGTGTGGACGGCTGGAAGGCTGGGCCAGGCTGACGGCATCCTCGATCTCCTGTGTCACCCACAGCTTGGCCTTGTCAGCAAGGTGAGTGGCTCAGGGCTCTGAGGCAGTGTGCCCCGGAAGACCGAGGAGGACGCCGTCTGTCTATAACTTCTTGGAAACCCACATCGCCACATTCTGCAATCAGTCAAGCTATTCACTGAGTCGGGCACAACCAATAGCTTTTCTTCCTTCTTTCCCCTCACAGTTTTATAAGCCAGTAGATGATTCAAGAAATGAGTAAGTCGCAGGCTGTGATAAATGCCGTGGAGTGAAAGTTATGTGAGAGGGATACTCGAGCGTCTCGCAGAGGGGACATTTGAAATGAGGGAGGATGAAAGGAATTCAGCTGCAGAGCGTCACACGGGTGGGGAGTTCCAGGTGGAGGGATCACACGTGCCAGGTCCCTAAATCAAAGCTGTTAGGGGAGTGATAAAGGGACAGGAGAAAGCCTGCAGGCCTGGAGCGACCCCAGCCAGGATGAAAGGTTGGGCAGGGGCAGGGGCAGGGGCAGGATGGCACAGAGTCAGTTACAGCCCAACGAAAAGCTTAAATTTCATTTTAAAGGTAGCATGAAGCCACTGGGAATGTTAGGCAGAAGAATAAAATGAGCGAATTTAGATGTTTTTAAAGAGCATGACTACCTTCCTTATTAAAAGTGTAGAAGGACTGAGGCGGGGCAAGAGAGAATCTGAAAAATCTGTTGCGATCCCGGCCCCACTGTGGGGAGAATGGAGGCCTGGCTGGGCGGGTGGTGAGGGGACGGACAGATAGGAAATGTGCTGTAGAATTAGGCTGGAGGAACTTACTGATGGGTGAGATGTAGTGCACACCACAAAAGAAAAACAGAAATTACTTCTAGACTTTTGAGTTGAGCAACTGATGAGAGATCAGATCAAGTCCTGGGGATGGGGGTTCATGGACGAGAATCAGGCTAGGGTGGGGATTCCAGAAGGGCCGTGTTAGTTCACCTGTGGCTGTAGATATCGGAGTGACGTCTGGAAGTCAATGCCCATGGCAGAACTAGAGAAGAGCGTGGAAATCAGCTGTTACAAGGGCACTTAGAGCCACGGGAGGCAGTGAACTCGCCCTCAGGGCCAAGCCTTGTGTGCTCTGTTGTGTCAGTGTTGAGCAAGGAGCAGCACACTCAAAGGAGAGATCAGCAAAGGAGAGGGACGCCTGACAGTCTGTGTTACCAGAAACAAGAGGGGGTGACTTCAAACAAACCTGAGCTGTGCAGCACCTGTCACACCCTGCACGGAGGCCTGGGAGCCCGAAGGTTAACCAGGAGGGAGGTGGGAACAGGCACCCTGGATGGACAGAGAAGCCAGGGGGAGGCACTGGAGGTAAAAACGTTTTAAAGAAGAGAAGAAATGGGAGGAAAGACAGTTTGTAAAGATGAGAGATTATGGCACCTAGCATTTGCTGGTAAGGATGAGCTCAGAGAGGCATGGTGGTTCATACCTCTAATCCCAACACTCTGGGAGGCGGAAGCAAGAGGATCACAAGTTCAAGACAAGCCCGGGCAACTTAGTAATTCAGGGAGACTCTGTCTGAAAACAAAGCAAAAGAAAAAAAATTGAAAAGGGGTTGGACACGTAGCTCAGTGTGTGCTCCCTGGGTTCAACTTCTGATAAAAGAGCGTGATGCTGAAACCCCATCATGACCACTGTCGGGGGCTGGGTTTCAGAGAATAGAAGGCATCTTGGGACCCACCTGCCCTCTATCGTTCCAAGATGTAAAATTCTTGCTCTTCCCCTGCTGAGCTACATAGAAACAACTATGGAAAGGTGAAAAAGAAAAATCTCACTTGGGCCTGGACTGAAGAAAATTTCTAAGAAATGGGTCTGAACAATTCTCTGAGCCAGTTGAGAGTTTTTTTTTTTTAATCAGCAAAAGATGCAGTAGTTCTATTTTCCTTCTAAACACTTTCAGAGCCCCTATATCCCTGGCGTCTTGCTTGGTGCTTTCCTGGCCTGATCTAGTGTAATCATGTGGCCCCAGGTAACAGGTGGGTCTTGTTAGACCAGTTGATCACTACAGAATATGAAGAGGAGAGGGAGCAGGGTTCGGTTTAGGTCACGTGGAGCCAAAGTGTCAGAGCCAATGAGAATCAGTCTCAGAGCTGCTTCTCTGATGGCCACCTGTCACAACAACTAGATATGAGACTTCCCTTTGATATCAGTTTTCTACCATTTCTGTAACAAATTATCATTGTTTTAGCAGTTTAGAACGATGCAAATTTAATGGCTGGGCATAGTGTATTCTCATAATCCCAGCATTCTGGGAGGCTGAGGTAGGAAGATTAAACCCAAGTTTGAACCTAACTGAGAAACTTAGTGATACAGCAAGATCTTACATCAAAATAAGTGTGAATAAATAGGATTGTAGCCTAGTGCTAAGGCCCTGAGTTTAATTCCAAGTACACCAGAAAAAAGAAATGCCTGATTTACTACCCAGCAGTTCTTATCAAAAGTCTTTGGATTTCTAGCATGGCTGAAATTTCTAGCATGGCTCGTCTGCATTCCTGGATGGAGGCTCTGGAGGAACCTGTGCTCTTTCTCATTCACACCATTGGCAGAATTTGGTTCTTTCTGGTTGTAAGAATGAGATTCCCCTCTGACATTTCTGTCTTCTAGAACTGGTTGTGTCCCTTACCTCATGGCATCCTTCCTACGTGCTCAGGCCCAAAAATGGGAGGTTGAAGTGAGTCTCACACTTTGTGTCTCCTGTCTTCTGTCATCTCCCCCTCACTCTTCTGCCTTTCTCTCCTGCTCTTTGAGGCTTCTGTGAATACACTGAATCCACCCAGATAATTTCCCTGTTTTAAAGTCTAAAATGGATGCCATCAGCAAAGTCCTCTATCGACTATGTTTCATTAGCAGAACCACAGTTTGAGGGCTCTTTTTGGTAGGCTGTTACTCTGTGTACTTTACTTTGGCCTGTATATTGATGAAATGGAAGAAGGCCAATCTGTTTGAAATGCTTCTCATGAATGACAAAAGGAGATATAATTTTGTCATACTTGTTTACCCATCAGAAGTTAGAAAGGTTAAGAAAGCAAGAGATATTTTCATACATAGTTCTGAGCTAGATTTGGAGCCAAGCCAGATAAATGTGTCTTTGTGAGGGTTAATTATACTTCACTGCATCTGATGATTGGATTAGGAGCCACCCAGGGGACTGGTGGGCCATGGAGGAGTGACTGCATGCTCTACCTGGGCCCTGACGCCCTCCTCTCCAGTGTGGCTAACCCTAACCCTAACCCTAACCCTAACCCTAACCCTAACCCTAACCCTAACCCTGATCCGCTTCTTGGTTGGTATGAACCAAACATTTTGGCTCCACTAGCCTTTCTACTATGACCCTTCTTTGGATCCAGGTGACCATAGCTTGAATCCCCTGAAATTGCAAGCTAAATTTAAACTTTCCTCCTTTAAAGTGTGGGCATTGGGTATTGTGTTCAGCAATGGGAAATCTCTCTAAGACACCTTTTTACTCTGGAAGAGTCAAAGGGAGCATTTTTGGTAGGGAAACCATCACAGCATACATGGTGGTGGACAGAAACTACTAGATCATCACTTGGTGAGCTCCTGCCCAGGTCTGTGTCATCTCCTTCGTCAAAATTTCTGGATCTCTCTAGGTAGATTTAAGAGCTTCCCTGGGGTGCTTTGTTCATAGGTCCTATGGCAGCCACAGATTGAACCTCTCCCCCACACATGGCCATAGGAACTTGTTTCCGTATTTGTCTTCCCTAAAAAGCAATGTGTGTATCTGAGCTCCTCTTCCTGGCGCACTGTCTGGCCGAAGCCTGTTGTGTCCAGGACAAAGCTCTGTGAAAGGACAGGCTTAGGACAGAGCTCTGTCTCATCTGTCTGTTTCTCGGAAGGGAGACCAGTGCTAAGGAGAACCAGCTGTCGGGAGCTGGTTGTGTGGATGCGGAGATATAATGAGATGCGTGGAGGAGAGAGCATGCTAATTCTCACTGTACTGAGTTGTGCCAAGGCCAGGCTCATTTATTCTGTAAGAATATGCTGCCCCCTTACTGCATGCCAGGTCTTGTGTTAGACAGCAACAAAACACACAGAAATAAACCCAGTCTCTGCCCTGAGTGAGGAAAGGGATAGGCTGGAACAGATGTGTCCCCGTCCAGGAAACACTGAATAAAGAGTCATACTCAAATGCTTCTCTGTTCCTTTCTTTCCACTTTTTATTGTATAAAACATGTTCAAAGAAAACAGCACAAATCATAAATGTAGAACTCGGTAAATTTTCACAAACTGAACTATCTGGGGAGGCGGCGATCAGATCAGGAAAGAGCACATCGCCAGCACGGGGTGTGTTTATCTTGCTGGTGTTCAGTGCCTCACTGTGCACTGACTGGATGGTGCTGGGCCTCACTGTGAATGAAGGACCTGGAGCCGACTCCATCTGTGAACAACCGGTGGGGGGCACCTTCCTGTCTTGGAAGCTCTTAGCGTCCTTCTCTGGGCACTGAGAGTGAACAGTAGCTTCTATAGGGAAGAGAATATCCAGTTTTCCTTTCTCAGGGGTCACAACTTCTTCAACACAGGGCAGGGAATAAACCCATAACCCTTTATTCCACACACTGTATATACAAACATGTATTGTGAAATATAAGAATGACACATAAGTAGACATTCCAAGGAATGATCTACTTAAAAGAACAGAATACATAAAATAACAAAGGAGCTAATATTTGAAGAGCTAAGCCAGCGTTTTGGGGTGCCTGGAGGCACCAAGGTCCTGCAGGGGCTGTTGTGAGGCTTTTGTGTAGCATTTAAGGTGATCCTAGTGATGGGCAGATTCCGCTCCTGTAGATTCCAGCAGAACAGCTCTCCTTGGCCTGTTGAGTATGCTGGGATTCCCAGAAAAACACTGTCTGGACAGCAGGGTTTGAGGGGGTATTGGTGTGGGCTGGCTGTCTTAGGTAAGCACAGGAGGGAGTCTGCTGGGCTTCAGTGTGGCCAAGCAGGAGCTAGAATGCTTGTTCGGGGGACCTGAGGTGGTCGACACCTTCAAGGGTCTGTAAATGGGGGTTTTGTGAGGCCTCTGAGGGTCGCGGAGCCTCTGATGACTTGCGGCTTCCGAGTTCCAAGGGGCAGCAGGGAGTGTTCTCTTCGACCGAGGGGCTGAGGGCGCAGTAGCTCAGTGTGCTTGTCGTGTTTAGAAGGAGACCTGCCATCCGACCCTCCTGACCGTGGCTCCTCGGCAGTGTCGGCTCAGGGGGCTAGATCTTCAGAACGTTTAAAAGGGATGATGAGAAATCTAGATTACTGTGAGCAAATTTCCTGATTTTAAAGCTTTGGTTCATTTTGTTAACACAGCGCCCCAAAGTGAGAAGTCCAAGGGAGGAGGAGAAGGTACTCTAGGTTGTGACTATGGAAGAACATTTATTCATGTCCCACTCCTGACCAGGGGACCAGATTGCACCCTGGGGGCGAGTCCTTCCCCTGACACTTCGACGTGTAGACGCATTCTGAGTGGAGGAAGATTGTACGGATAACCAGGGAACAGCATGCGGTAACTACCTTTCTTAAAAAACAATCAGAATCTGCTAAGGAAAAAACAAAGCTCCTTCCCTTTCCTGACTCTTGGGTGCTTGTTTGTAACTAGAGCTGAGTGGCACTTTCCTCTGTGACCAGGTGTTTGAACACGGTCCGGAGACTTAGATGTTCTCTGCCAGCTCCCTAGGTCTACACAACTTCCCAAAGTATTGTTTATTGTTATTGTGACTGTATTGACTAGCACGGGTAATTGATGAAAGTTGAAAACATTGCTGAGGACTTCTGGTCACCCCTATGCCTCTTCCCTGCCTCGCCAGGGGACTCCCGTGTCACTGTCAGAAGGTCTGCAGTTTAAAAGTCTAGGAATTCTTTCTGAAACGTGGTAAGCAGCTGCCCCCCCCCCCAGCATGTCATTTGGTACAATCCAAAAGAAACCCAAATGGCTACCACAACGGCACTGGAGATCCAAGTGCTAATTAGTTTTCGAGAATCTACTTTTCTGACCACAGCTCTTAAAAACCTATCATCACAGAGATCCAACTGAAAATGACGACACTTGCTTTTTCGTATGAGACCAACTTTGGTTTTGTCTCACGGGACCCCTCCCTTGCATCACACCTGGACAGCACCTCACCCTGGTAGGGATCCAGGTTAAAAACAGGACGACCGCTCCCCCCGGCGCCCTCCCGCACACGGCGCCCGGCGCCATCGCCACCAAGAACCATCTCGCGCCCCACTAAGATCCAGCGAACTTTAATGTATAATTTGCAGCCGAGGTAGCCCTCGGACATGCAGCACATCACTAATTTATGTTTCCTTCTTCTGATTACCTCTGCTCATTAACTCTGATGGAAAGTGACTCTCCATTAGGGGTACCGTGTCCATTTGTTGGAGTCCAGCCTGCCTTCCCGCTTCTTCCCGGCCTGTGTGGGGCTCAAGCCCTGCGAACAGTTGCAGGCCTTGTTTTCCTCATCTCCGGGCAGTGCACATCGTCATACAAAATGACATTGTCCGGCTCCTGTCCTCGGCAACGGCCGCCCCATTTTCCCTCACACCCACTCGTTTCCTATCTGGAAACCCCTCATAATGGAGGGATATACGTTAGGTGATAGTTCTTGATAACAGGGACACTTGAATGCTGGGAAAGTAAAATAAGTGAACTCATACTCGGTTTTAATAAACTGGGGTAATGCGTCAGTTGAAACGCAATAGAATGTGACAGCCTGTGACACACGAAAGACAGCCAGCCGACAGAGACAGAGCTGTTCTATATTGCACTAATATCCGTTTCTTCATCAACACTGAATTCTTCAATCCTTTGGCATTTCAATTACGTTGTAAAATGAATTTATAAAATTTGCACATCTATGCCTCCCTCTTGTTCTCCTGAAAACTTGAAAAGAAACTTTTCATGCATGTCCCCTGTTTCCCCAACCTGCACACATGCTATGATTTAACTAGATTCTCCTAAGAGTTATGCGCTTGAATATCAATGGCATAGCACAGCTTTGAAGGAAATGTGTGTATCTGATATGAATAGAAAAATAAATGGGAGTGGGGCACTATCATAACAGATAAGCTTTCTGAGGGCAAGGACCTTCCTGTCCTGTTCTGAGAATCATTGCTCTCCTAAATTAGTGTCTGAGTTATTGAAGTTAATAGGTGAGAGAATATTTAGAAGACCATAAAGAGCTTAATGGTGGCACCTAATAGAATTATCTATATCTAAAACTCTGGAATCTGTGAAATGATCACATTTGGAGAAAGTGTCTTTTACACACGTATTTAAGTCTCCGGACCCGCGCTCATCCCGGATTCTGTGCATGGCAAGTGCCCTGTGAGGGATGTTCTCAGGACGGCTGATAGACGGAAGAGGAAGAGGCCAGGACCAGGACCGCTCCTGGCGATTTCGGAGGGGCCCACGCTGCTGGCGCCTGGACTGTGGACATCCGGCCCCCGGAGCCAGGGGCGAGGACGTGCCTACAGTTTTAAGGCTCCAGGTAAAGTGGTTTGTGTGGCAGTTTCAGCAAACTCAGAAGACTCAAGTGTGAGACAGGGACCGCTTTGGATGGGGTCTTGGGCGAGCCGAGATGTCCGGTAGATTCTGAGACTGTGGCGTCAGACCTCGCTGTTCGGCTTCCAAAAGCTGTCTCCAGTGAGCTTGGGCTGTGTCCCGAAGAAGGAGCTATTAACTCTGCTGGGGAGCTCGGTCCACGGCCGAGAAATGGCGTCGCCCGGGTGGGCACTCCCGGAACCACCACAGGACAGGCTTGGGTCTTCAGTGAGTGTCCCTTGGCTTCAAGTCCTGTAACTCTGGGAAGTGGAGAATCAGAGGGGCCCACACTTTTCCAGCTGGGAGGAATCCTGGCGATGGTTTTCATAGAGCTAAGGGGTCCCGCCCACCTGCTGCAGATGCTGGGAAGGGGAACTGTGGGGAGGTGGGAGACGCGTGCTTCGCCGGCGGGGCCCAGAGGGCTGCTTCGCGGGCGCCCCAGGGTGACGCGTGCCCGGACGCATTTCCGCCGGAGGCCTCTTCATCCTCGCCGAGTGTCACCCCAGACGCCTCGATGCTGCCGCTGGAGCCAGGCTGGTAAGGGCTGCTTTTAGGGAGAGCCGCGGAAACTGTGCAAACCCGAGTCGGCTTTGCTCCTCAAGCAGCCGAGTGGTGAGGGCCCTGGCGTTTGACCAGCCCTGGCAGACCCGTGGGGCGCTGGGGTCCAGCGGGACTCAGCTCCGATCCTGAGAGGCTGGAAGGGGTTTGCTTGGCACAGGGGCTTTAGCCCACAGTTAAGTGCAAACACCTGCTGAAGTGCTGGTAATTAGTAGGTAATTAGTAGTTAATGTTCTTAGAATTTAAAAAGAAAGCTTACATAAGTAATTACTTACTATTTCTTATAATGTGCTGCTTTTCTTGAGATTTCATATCCCCAGAACATTTGCCAAGTCCCTAGGTTCCTCAACATACCAAATTGTTTATTAATTACACACGTATATTGCTTTCAGAAAAAAAAGAGGGAGAAAATACATTAAATGTTCGAAATAGGAATGAGTTATCTATTGAATTACAGCACAGAAGAACTCATTTAAAATTATAAAATCTGGGACAGGGAGCAGCTCTGGAAAGTGGCCTTGATTTAAGAAAAGAAAGAGTTGGATGCGGCCGGGAAGGAAGAGAGGGGTGGAGAACGGATGCTCAGGACTGTTCCCTAAAACACCAAGCGTTCGACACTTTTTTTTAATTGAATTCTTTATTGGTACAATTGATATACATCTCAAAATCACATATAACATTGGGAAATTTGCACCAGTATATGCCACAAGTTAATTCTCATTTTTACCCATATCCCTACCCACTCCCCCCTCCTCCCCCCTTATACATGCTCTTTTATTTTCTTTCTGTATCATATTTATTGCTTCCCCTCATTACATTCCCACACCAAATTTCCTATGGAAATTTCCCACTCTATAAAAGCTGTCCTACTTTCTAAAGCTCATTTGCATCTACAGGTGTTCATGTCAAAGAGAAGATCCGGAAATTGTCTATCTGTGATCCGTTCGACACTTTTCACAGAGGGGCCCTTCCACGCCCACAGACGCCCGTCCACGCCTCGGCTGGTCGGAAAGGCCCCCGCGGCTGCCTTTCTCAGAGCGGGAGCTGCCCCGCCCAGCTAAGTGGCGCCAGTGGTCTCAGGCTCCGGGGCTGACTGGCACGGAGGGCCACGAGAGCGTGATAATTAGCGCGCTCAACTGTATTCTGAAAGGGTTTTCTGCTTTAGGATTTTCCGAGCAGGTTTCCACCCTGTCCGCCGCGGAGACTCCACGCCAACTGGAAGTGGGCATCGACTCATTTATTTGTTCAGCGGCCAGAACCCCGCGAATTACATCTCAAATATTTTCCTCGCTTTGAACGGCTCTGGAATACTCAAGTAAGCATCTTGTAACTTCAGCTTTCTCATCGTGAAAAGGGAGCGAGCGCGCAGGCCCCATTCCCCCTTCCACACCCCTGCCTCTGTGCAGACGTCTTAGAGAGCAGGAAGGCCAGCCAGTGCTGCCTCTAACGCCATGACGGAGTGGGTCGGGGCAGCGCCAGAGCCATCCCTTTGCTATCGCTATATTCAATAATATACATAGGTAAGAAAAACAACCAGGTAATAAATACATGTGCCTGAGCTCTTGTTTATTCAGTGTGGCGTCATTGCATTTTGGTTAATCATTGATTGTCTCCAAATGAAAAGAATCATTTGAAAAATTATGAAAGCCTAATGTCTGAACAGAAGTAACTGAAAGTTGAAATCCAGATTCATGGACCAGCGGAGGTTACACAAGAAGTTCCCACTCCGCATGATGTTCTCACAAGGATTTTCCCATTGAGAAACTGCTTGTACTATTTTCTTGGAGGGAAGCCCAATAAAAGAAGGAAAATGATTGAAGAAATTTAAAGAAAATAGACCCTGGGATGCGAGACATTTAAAAATGACTAGTCTTTCTCTTAACGTCTGGGAAACCAACCTTATAAAAGATAATTTCTCCTATTACAAAACTATTGGAGGAGAAATATTTTAACCTTTCTCTTCTGTGAATATTCCATTATTTTGGAAATACATAATGGACAAATTTAATGTTACTATTTTTTTAAAATTCCACTTTATCTTGGGTGTCTTCAATGAAAAAAGAGAATCTGAGTTTTTGAGGAGCACTCAGTTCTTCTGTCCCCTGCTTTTCCTGCAGGAAAAGGCATATTCCTTTCCTAGCTTTTCCTCTCACATCTTATTTTCTGTTTCTTTTGTTACATGTGGGTGTGTCCATGAGCGTATTTGTGAATTTTTATTACCGGACTCTGGTTTCTATCTCTCGCCATCATTTTCACGAGCCACTGACTGTGCATTGGTTTATTGTCCCTTGCACTCCTACTAGGACGTGAACTCTTCCAGGACAGGGACGTTAACCACCTCCTGGATCAACACATCCTCATCGCCAAGTGAAGTCCGGGCCACAGTGGGACTAAGTGAATAACACAATGGGTTCAATAGGATTTAAGAATGTGACTCAGCTCTGACTATAACAAGGATATGGCAGGGGCTCTTACGTTCATGTTTTCTTCTAAACTAACAATGAAAACTCGGGACAGGGCTGCTGGCACAGTGGCTCTCAGGCCCTTCTATCATGTCTGGACGTTGTGAATCACTCCCAGGTCCAAGGCACCAGTGGCTTTTACAGATACTGCACTTGCCCTCAGCAACCGCATTTTGTCACGTCCTACCGCTATTCATTGTACTGAGGATCTTTGCTAATCCCCACATGCGGACTCCCGCCCTACTGTGCCGCAAGTGCACCCTTATTATGTATTTCCTGCAGCAGTCCACAGTTAACCTCTCCGAAGTCTTAGTTTCCAGCAGCTATTCTTTTTTTGGTTGTTTTGTTTTTTGGTGCATATTAATTATAGAGAAACTGGGTTTCACTGCGGCATTTTGATGCAAATACTACACTTTAATCTTCGCCGCCACCCCTCCCCCATCATCTTCTTCTCTAATAGTCTTAGAACATTTATTATTAATTTATGATGCATATGCAAAGTGTATCTGAATCAAGTTATTATATATACATCTATAAGTAAATAGGTAATAATATTATATATAAATATGGCTTATAACTGTGCCATTAAATGGAGGGAGAGTTCCCAGGCATAGGAAATATAATAATCTTTATATAGAGAGTGCAAATAAATTGATAAGAAAATTGGCCATTTGTCATTCATAAAACAATTTGTAAATGAAATGGATTGTTAGAAAATACACAAAAATGTTTGATTTCACTAGTGATCAGATAAATTTAAATGATGTGAGATATTTTTGCTTCAAATGAACAAAGATGTAAAGGCTCTGATTTTTTTCACCTTTGGAAGATCTTCTAAAGTATCTTTTGTTTTCATTTTTTTTCCAGTTTCTTTTGTCCCTCTCCCCAGCCGACAAATTTCTCTCTTTCCTCTTTTATTTCCTATGGGAAATAAAATTTTCCCAAATTTTCAGACTTATAACTCAGTTTGGAATGTACCATTTTGAAATATACTGTATTAAAATTTCTTACTCCTTTAAAACTATGTCACTACTTCTTTGAACCTGTTTGCCTCTGGTTTTCTGAATGATTATTGTTTTACTTTTCTTGGCTTCATAGTGAGATTTCTCCACCAGAACATTTTTCATGACAAGGGTGGTAAACAACTCAAATGTACTGCGAGTTTGAGGTTCTTTCTGTGCTTTCTATTTGTAAGGAAGGCACGTGTTTTTTCCTCGTTTTTAGTTTTTGGAATGGGCCACTCTAGACTGGTGCAACAGACATACACTTGTTCTGGAAAGGAGGACAGACAGCTGCATTTCAGTGTCTAATGTGTCATGTGAGGAGGGATTTGTCGCAGAAGACTCAATGTCACACAAGTGACCAGTGTCTTAATGCCCGACCGTCAGTGGAAAGGACACAGACACACACACATGTGTGCATGGAAGAGTTGTGTACCAGGAGGGAGGAGGGGACAGATGTGCCCTCCAAAACTCACTAAACTTTAATGGCACCAATCCAAGTTCCAAAGAATTATGCTAAGCCTCTGGTTCTTTTGGATTCTAGTTGTCTGAGGCTTTTACATTGCTGAGATTGCCTGAGCAGATGACACTCCAGAGGGTAACAAGGACCTGAGGAATTTCACGCTGTGACTAGCGCTGTTTGCTCAAAGCCATCTTGGAAGTTCACTGATACAGGGACCAGATATTTTCTCTACCAGATACCTTGGGGCGTGATCACAAACTCTGATTGGGCTCAGGACTACTGTGACATGAACAATATAGATACAGTTGTATCCAGACTTAGATCAAAATGCTGCATCATGTTGAGGATCAAATTAATACACGGGGCTTCATTTATTTCCTTTAATGGAAAACAAAAGTGGCTCTTTTTGCTGCCTTGTTCTCAGTGAAGTAATCCGTGTGTAGAGTTTCCCTTTTCAGCAATGGTTGTGTCTACAAATGCTATTCTCAAAACGACAGCTATTCTCAAAGCCACCAGGCACGCTATTGCCCAAACAAAGAGGTGCATTAAAAGAGTCTTGACAATTTCAGCTCCTAGAAACACAGGGGTCACAAATCTGCCAAGTTGAAAGAAAACAAATCACTAGGGCAAGACATTTTATTTAGTTCTAAACAGCACCTAGCACATGGATAGCATTCAAAAGCATTAATTCAGCTATAATGCAAATCAACATGGGCCTGCAGACCAGGAGCTGAAAGAAGTTAGGCTAAACCCTAAAGAAATCAGACCATGGGTAACAGGGAATTTAAATGAAATTATCAAACATTATTCACTAATATGGCAGTCAGTCAACCGTGTATACGTTGTATACTGGGGTGAGTTACAAAGGAAGTCAAGGCTTATAGGTAGAGACTTACAGGGTAATGAAGAAGACAGGACAAACACAAATAAATATAAACAACAGGGGCAGAAACCACTAAGCCACAGGCAAAAATATTTCAACC